>JASDQU010372702.1:64103-75645 GCA_032191745.1 Picea mariana
GTTAATTGTATATCTAGAGAACAAGAGGGTGGTCCCACAATTGAATAATTATTTGGCTTGAAATATATCTCTGGGCACATCAAGAGACCATTTCCTTACAGTCAAAGATTTCAGGGACACAGGTTGTACCAGGGAAAAATCCAAACCCAATCCAAAAACTTAAAAATGAAAGGAAATAATACATCTATGAGGGCAAGGAATGCCATCCGAGCCGAGAGACTCAAACTCTCGAGCTGCAAAGCGAATATTATGTTCAACATCGGTTTCTTTTCTGAAACCCCTTCCTTTGGTCTTGTCAGGGCTGCCATCACCGAGCCGAGAAGTGCCCCCCGTTATGGTTGATTTCAATTTGGGCACAGGAGTGGGAACAATGTTTGCATTGCCATCATCCATTGTCATATCATCGTTCATCAGATCATCTTCTTCCGGATCGAAATCGACCGCATCAACCTCTGCGTCAGCCATCAACACAGGCAGGTGGACTGTCTAAGCAGGAAGGGTTGCCTTGGAATTATTTGGCTTGAAATATATCTCTTAGTGCACAAAGGGACCATCTCCTTTTTTTCTTCTAGGCAGATGGATATGAGTAGTAAGAATATGCTCTGGAGCACTGGAACTTCTGGTCATCATGCCCGAAGGTGTCTACTATATCTAGACAAAACTGTTGCCATAAGTTAATGATAATGTTTGTTTTCTCAAGATGTTGTTTGAAATGAACATTCGAAAGGGATAATATAACCCTCCGCAAATCTTGGTTTAATGTTTATCAATGGGAGATCTCCTCGAGCCCTTCGATGATCAATGACAATCTCCATGGTTCGTGCATAATGAGTTGTTACAATTAAAGCTTACTAATTGCATATTTAGAAAAAAGTGTGAAGGTGGTGGTGACGATGAAGAGCGATTAAGGATTCAAGATTTCATGAAGCCGCCAACTGGACGATGCGCGAAAGAGATTGCATGATGTTTGAAATGAACACTTGGAAAGGATAACACAACCCTCTGCAAATATTTGTTTAATTTGTATTAATGACAGATCTCCTTCAGCCTTTCAGACATTAATGACAATTTTAACGATTCCTGCACAATGAGATATTAGCATTAAAGCTTAATAATTGTATATCTAGAAAGAAGTGTGAAGGTGGCGGGGATGGCGAAGAGCGATTAAGCATTGGGCATTTCATGAACCCGACAACCCGCAAAAGAGATTCTAGGAAATGGCCAAGTATGGAGAGTGGTCGGTCGGTCTTCAAAACAGGGTCACAAGTTATACTCTGGAGACATGAGGGGTCAAAGGTCAAATTGTATGTCTTCGAACTTTTGATTGCAAAACGTGTAACACGGAACATGGCACAATGACAGATTTCGATGGTCAATTTGTATATTGCGTAATTTTGGGTGTTGTTTGTAGGTCGCGGAACAATGGAAGCACAATGTTGAGCAAGCCTGACCGGGAACCGGCGATGGAAATAGAGGCCAAGTATGCAATGGGGAAGTGCTTGCTCGGACTTGTGATATAAAAGAATGAGACATATTCAGAACAGGGCATATTGACGGGCTTCAAAACAGGGCCACAAGTTATACTCAAGAGACATGAGGGCTCGATGGTCAAATTGTATGTCTCCGAACTTTTGATTGAAAAATGTGTAACACAGATCAAGGCATAATGATGGACTTCTACGGTCAATTTGTATATCGCAGAACTTCGGGTATTGTATATAAAAACATGAGACATTTGAAAAAACGACTAAGTAACCCGAAAGGGAAAGTAAAGGAGAGAAAAAAAGGGGAATTTGGTTGTCAATTTGTAGATTGGGGAAGTCTGAGTGTTGTTTGAAGGCAGCGGAACAATGGAAACGCAATGTTGAGCCCGCCTCCCCGGGAACTCGCGATCCAAACAGTTGTTGAATATGGAACGGGGAAGCGGTCGGTTGGACTTGCGATATAAAATCATCAGTGAAAATTTGAACACGTGAATCCGTCAACCCGCACACCTATAAATTTTCCAAAAAACGACTAAGCAACTAGAAAGGGAAAGCAGAGGGAAAAAAGAAAGGGGATGGCAATTTTCAGAAGCAGGAATTGGTGTTAAGAAATCCCCATTGATGGTCCTAACAATAACTATGAAGTGAATTAAACAAGTGAATAGGCTCTTCAATCAAGGAATAGATAAAGTGATTCATGCTTATAGTTTCCAGGATGTGTTTGCATAAGAGAAGCATCAAAAATTCACAGGGAAAATCAATTTTGGGATGTTCAAGTAAAATTATTGCACTGTCAACTTCATCGTAAGTATAACAACGACGAATTTTAATTTTAATTTTCTATGGTTTATATGATAGTTCCATTGGACTTAACATAATGTATATCCTTTTATTTCAAAATATTTCTGAAGATGAATTTTGGTAAGTTCATCGATCAAGTAAAAGTGTTAAAACGAGCCACATACTACATTTGCTTCAGAGAGCTTACATTAAAAGGCAAAGTAGGTCTCGTATATTCTTTAAGATCATAGAAAAACCGCTAAGATCTTGAATGTATCATTAATTTTCCAGAACGAAGCATACAACTAAGAGCCAAGTAAACACCAAATGTATTTAAATTCTAGGCACAAGGAAACACATGAACACATAAGGCGCCAAGGGAGATCCCACAAGTGTCCATAGAGCAGTACGCATCGACCCATGCATCAAACAATTTGATATAAAAAAAAAAACATGTGGCATTGGTTTTCTCTTACATGTGGGATATGTTCCCATGAGAAAATAACCGGGTCCATGAGAACCCTGAACTACAGCAGGAAAGCACATGAACAAAATTATGCCAAACACAAGACAACACAAAACCAGTGGATATTGGGCATTGTATCCTAGCTATAACCAAATCCCCAAATGGGCACCAAGAAACTTGCCGATTACTATTTCACTATGAAGCAAGATCACTATGGACATTTGTTTATAATAGTATTGTGTTCTATCACTACCAGTTCTAACAATGCCAAATTTCCAATANAATGAGGATATGAATAGAATTTTGCAGTGCCATGGAAAATTCTATTCATATCCTCATTGGGTAGCATGGACAGATACAGATGAGATTGTTTCATTTCCTGCCAACGCTTGATTTTTTTTTTCCAGTCAATATGCAGTATTGCATTGTCATCATTTAAGGTAAATTTTCTATGGATCCGAAAGTCGCGCATCATGTAGGCATTGTTTGCCTTTTTCTATAGGTATACTTCATATGGAAATTCTGCTAGCCCAGAAAGCACATCGTGTAAAATAGATTGTCTAATTGTACAATGTACGATTGTGTTTTCGACGGTTCAGATGGCAGCATTGAGACAATGTCTATATATATATAAGAGCATTTTTTATTGCATCGTAGACAATCAATTGTACCATCATTTATGAAAGCAGAGGCAGAAGCAAGAGAGTTGCATTTGGCACATACAGGCTCGAAGGGGGTCGAGTATGCATTCGTTGCAACCAAAACACCCTCAACCTGGGAACGTGAGCATAGAATTTAATATGTTGAACAATATAATACACAACTGCACAACAACAAAAAAACTGCAGAAAATTGGTGAAGGCGATTTGTATGAGCAAAGTGTGGATGAAATTGTAGATGTATATGCACAACAATTGTCGAGCTAGTTAGTTTCTTGAGATCCTGTACTATGTATGTTCGCAATTCTATTACAAATGTTGCTTGGGTTGTGTGAAAGATCATTTCTTTAACATCTCTTTTCTTTGTTATATTTTTTAAGAGAATAAGTGGAAATTGTCTTTTATACAATTGTTGTTCCATTAAGGAAAACAAATTTGAATAGGTGTCGAACAATTGCAACTGCAACATGGAACATTGCAATAGTTGTATAACATAACCAAGATACATGGACATGTGAAAGTAAAGGACAAAACTAGATATGGAAAATGGTACCATTGTCTTTTTGTTGCCTAACTCTCCATCTTTTATATGGAGAATGTGTTGCGAGCCAAGTTTTCTCGCGAGTGTGACAACTGCACCAATGGTTCTAATTGGGTAAGTGTCGTTACTCTGTGCAAATTGGTTGATTGTTGTGTCCGGTACGAAACAATATTTTGACCAAATCGCAGGATTTTTTTCCATGATACTTGTTTCATTGAGGGTTATAATCCGATCACAATCACCACGGTCATATACTGTTTGGGGCAATATATTAAAATTTGTAATAGATATCCCATTACCTGGAAAGATCTTTTCTGCATGTCTCTGGACAAGTTGTGTAGGGACAGCCAGTGTGATTGTTATCATGGCTTCGTTGTCTGTCATGTCAGCATGCACAATGCATCTATTTTTGTTTTCCTTGTCCAAGTAGGTTTTATACATGACCATTATGTCCTTGGCGAACACTTGTCCAGTTCAATGGTTGTTCAAGCCTTCTATTGATAATATTTTGGGTGTTATAAGTTTAGACCCGGTGACATTTTTTTAACAGGAAAAGTAATGTGAATGGTAGTCTGCATTATTTTTTTGTTTTCTTTTTTTCCTGGCATAAATGTACAAGTAGACGCACAAATTGGATGAAGTATGGAGGCCGGAGTTTTGTAACCAGAACTCTTAGTCTGCGGAACCTGCACTATGTTTGGCGTCTCACTTGCGCTTGTCGATACTTCTTGTGAAATGCAAAGTATGTGTTGCAGATGACATCGACATATTTATCATGGCATAGATGAATAAATAGCTCAAGATATTTGTTTGGTAAACATATAAGTTGAACAATGTATGAATCTTTACCTTTGGCCTTGTCGTTCTGTCGATGTTTGCGATGATTGACTGCTCATGCCCATGTCACTAGTCCAAATTTTTTTGATGCAAGTATGTGTAGATGAACATCAAAATGACTAAATAAGCATATGCATTGTATATTGTCCATAATTTCTCTGAATGTCATATACAGGCTCGAAGGAGATGGAATACGAAGTAGGGTGTCAAGGGATACTCAAGAAACATGAGGACCCGACGATCAAATTGTATGCCTCAGAATTTTTTACTGCAAAAATGTGTAACACGAAATAGGGCATGATGGGTGGGTACAATGACCAATCTGTATATCACAGAACCCCCGAAGCTAGAGGCGCAATCTTGAGCTCGTCAGCCCGAGAACCCACGATCGAAAAAGTGGCTAAGTATGAAATGAGGAAGTCGTCAGTCAGAGTCGTGATATAGAAGCATGAGTATAAATGTGAACCCATGAGTCCGCCAACCTGTACCCCTAGACATTTTCGAAAAAAACGATTAAGCAAAGCAACCAGAAAGCAAAAATAGATGGGAAAAACAAAGGGGAATTCGGATAAGTATAGAAGAGGGAAAAAAAAAGGATAATAGAGAGTGAGAAAATAGAAATGGGGAGAGAAATGTTTGAAAGTTGGAAGTCTCAACAAAAACCCATTGTTGCCAAATCATCATTTTCTAGTCCAATATTATATGCACCTACTCGTTTTGTGTGTTTGATTTACTATCACAGTTGGTATACCTTTTCGAAGATTGTACTTCAGCCTCCTCTGTTGTGGCATATAAGAATTCATCCTCTTGCCCAACTAATATGTTTCTTTCAATGTAGAAACATAGAAAATACAATGGACATGAAGGTAAGTTAGTGTGTAGAAAGACATGTAAAAAAATAAATATAGTTCTATTTATTTCAATGTAGCAGCACAAAGAATACAATTCACATGAAGATAAGTTACTATGTAGGAATATACGTAATATCTACATACAATAAATTAGGTGCAAAAAAGTAGAACAAATATACAGACAATAAATGAAATACTAAACAATGGAATACAAAATAAGAGTAGAAGCGTGCACCTTTGTATCTCCTCTTCTACATTTGTGGTAAAGAGTCCCTCGTCTTCTCCAGTTATTCTATTTGTTTAAATGTAGCAATGCAGAAAATACAATGTACATGAAGGTAAGTTGGTATGCAGGAAGACATGTAAAAAAATAAAAACAGTTCTATTTATTTCAATGTAGCAGCACAGAGAATACAATTGACATGAAGATAAGTTATTATGTAGGAAGATACATAGTATTTATATACAATAAATTAGGTGCAAAGCAATAGAATACATATGCAGACAATAAATGAAATACAAAGCAATGAAATATGAAACAAGAGTAGAAGCATGCACCTTTGTATCTTGTCTTCTACATTTGCAGTAAAGAGTCCTTTGTCTTCTCCAGTTATTCTGTTTGTTTCAATGTGGGAACGCACAAAATACAATGAACATGAATGGAAGTTGGTATCCAATGGAGAACAAGTAATATGTACATACAGTAAATGAGAATCAAAGGAATAGAATAAAAGAGAGTTAGAAACATGAACCTTTGTTTTTCTTGATCCATGGTTATAAGTATATTGAATTTTTTCTGTCCAAAATATATTACAAGCCATAAAATATTAAGAAATCACATGGTAGTAGGTGATTGATTTGGTTTTGTGCAACAAAGTATCCAGATATGCTTTGAGACATGGAAATATAATTTTGTAATATCTTTGATGTATATTTCATATTTCAAGTACAAGACAAATTGTATCATGGTCAGACTAGTTTGTGTATAAGATAAAGAGGTTGTATTGTGATATGGACACATTTCATCATATATAGTTAATAAGTGTGTTTTGCACATGTTTTATCTTAACCAAAAGAAAGCGAACATTGTAATTGCAAATGTAGTTTTTCAATTATTTGTTATGCCAATATTTTGTAGCATGTCAACACTAAAGTATCCTAGAATGGTAATGATTTTGTCCAGATGTAAATGGTGTGATGCATTTGAGAACACATTCATTATGTTAGCAATGTTGCACATAATTTTTCTTGTCCAAAATATATTACAAGTCAGAAAATATTAAGAAATTGCATGGTCATAGCTGAATGATTTGGTTTTGTGCAACAAAGTATCTATATATGCTTTGAGACATGGAAATATAATTTTGTAATATCTTTGATGTATATTTCATATTTCAAGTACAAGACAAATTGTATCATGGTCAGAGCAGTCTATGTATAAGATAAGATTGTATTTTGATATGGACACATTTCACCATATATGGTTAATTAGTGTGTTTTGCACATGTTTTATCTTAACCAAAAGAAAGCGGACATTGTAATTGCAGATGTAGTTTTCCAATTATTTGTTATGCCACTGTTTTGTAGCATGTCAACACTGAAGTATCCTAGAATGATAATGGTTTCATCCAGATGTAAATGGTGTGATGCATTTGAAAACACATTCATTATGTTAGCAATGGTGCACGCAAAGCGGTATAGAAATTGAACATTGCAATTTGCAATCCACGAAACACTACTCTTGCTAGCACCATCTCAACGTCTTTTTCTTCTACAAGAACATTTTGCAAAGGCATATAGGTATGGTTTAGAATTAGGAGAAAAAATTGGAGCAAAATTTAAGATCAGGATGGAAAGATATGCCAATTTTGTGCAATTTTGTTGCAGCCTAGGCACGATTGTACCATACCTAGCCCTTCTACACCTACATCCAATTTTCTTCTACAAAAACATCCTGCAAAGGCAACAAGCTTGACATCATATTTTTCATGCGAAAGACACGGGTTCGATTCCCGTATGGGATAGGCAGGTACATGATAGGCGTTAGATTTCGACTTCGTCACACACGACAAATGATCGGAATTTGCAATGCTAGAAAAAATGACAGCCGAAGTTGTGCACACGACATTGACATGGACATGGTGTAGAGTCGGAAAAAAATCGGAGAAAAAATGAAGAGCAGAAGAAAAATATATGCCAACCTCTATGGAAAGTTTGCAGGACAGGAATGATGAATAAATACTTAAACATTCTTACTTGCAAAATGAAAACATTGAATAGTAAACAACAAATATGAATGGAAGTATGCTATTGAAACTTACTCGTTAATGATGAACGACAGAACCGCAGGTCCACTTGCGGGTGCAGGACATGAACACTGCAAAGTGCAAAAACTAGCTCCAACTGTCGACGTAGGACCCCAACCTTGCAAAGTCGAAGCAAACAAAAGCAAGCAACAAGCAACAAACCAGTGAGCAAGCACCAACAGGCCCAACTGCAGCTGCAAGACCTCAAACTCGCAAACTTGAACCAAACAACAACAAACAACAATCGACGAACCAACGAACCAGCGAACAAGCAACAACTATTGAACCATAAACAATATAGATATCCTCAATGATGACCAAATTGCATCCCAAGCATAGAAGAAATCTAAAACATATGACGACCATGCGAGTGGAAATACTTAAACATTCTTACTTGCAATCTGTAAACAGAAAACAACAAAGAATGAATACGAATGAAATTATGGTATCGAAACTTACTCGGCAACGATGAACGATAGAAGCACAGGTCGAATTGTGGGTGCAGGCCCTGAACCCCACAAAGTAAAAAAAAACAACTCCAACTGCGGGTGCAGGAGCCCAACCCTGCAAAGTTGAAGCAAACAAAAGAAAGCAACAAGCACCAACAGGTCCAACCACAGGTGTAGGTCCTCAACCTTGCAAAGTTGAACCAAATAAGAAGTTGCAACCGACGAACCAACGAACCAATGAACAAGAAGCAACCAGCGAACCAGTGAACAATATATGTATCTTCAATGATGATTAAATTGCATTACAAGCATAAAAGAAGTATGAAACATACAATGGCTATGCAATTGGCAGTGGAAAACAATATTGTCCAAATTCACTGCAACATTGTATGGAAAAATTCGAGGAAAAATGTACTGTGAGAAGCCTATTTAGGTAAACATTTAAGGTTGTCAGGGTTGTTTAAGGGCCTCACGTTGTGCAAACATTTAGGATGTCAAGCTTGTTTAAGGGCCTCGTGCTATGTAAACATTTAAGCTGTCAGGCCTATTCAAGTACCTCAAAAAGAGTGTCAATGCTCTAAACTTTCGGTATGTAAACATTCCAATACAAATAGAAATAATAAAAACATTAAAAAAGAGTGTTGATGCTCATAACTTTTGGTATGTAAACATTTCAATAAAAAATTAAAAATTAAAAAAAGAGCATCCAAACTCAAAACTTTGGATATCTAAACATTTACAACACTGGGAACATCGAAGTTGGCAATAAGACTTCCAATCTATCCTCCAATGAGACGATGACATATAAGGTTTTTTTTATTATATAAAAAATAATGTTTTTACTTCTATAGTTCGAACAATACAGATGATGCAAAAAATTAGAGTCAAAAGACATATTAAATGAAGTCAACAAATTATCGATTAATATAGTCCATGTACGCCTTCGGCAGGGACTAATAAGTACTTTAATAGTTTTGCCAAAGTTCTTTCTAATCATCACTAATTGGAACTAGATTTTCAATGGTAGGATTAGATTTATTAGAAGAACTAGAAGAATCAATAGAACTATTGATCTCTCCTTAAAACTAAATACATCTCATTATATGAATGTCGTGTTTAGATTTTAGCTATGTCCTGCATAATTATATCAAGCTTTGCTCCAATCATTGTTTGATAATTGGATTTAGGTACTGGAATAAAACTTTATTCTCTTCAAAATTGATATTGTTGCTTGCTTTTTTGGATTTTTGATAGATACAATTCTTTTTCCATCTTTGGAAATTACGGAAAAATGTCCTTAGATTATTTTTTCTTCCACCCGAAGCACTAGCTACAAGACGAGCAAGTACAGTAGGAAATGTAAATTCAAGAATTCCTGAGAGTCTCTAACATGTCATGAGCTATAATATATAAGTTCTCAAGAATTTCTAAATTAAGTTGTTGATAAATGTCTTTTTCTTGCTAGTGCTTTGGCTCGCCTTCTTCCATAAACCAAGTATAATCATATGGATTTACAACCATGTTGCTGAAAATTTCAAATAAACAAGATGCAAATAAGCATATTATGTTGGTGACTATAGAGAACTTTTGATACAAGTGTAATTATGAACTAATGATCATAATGCCCTTTCGGTAGATTATTGGCCAATTTGAATTTCACTGATAGAAGACGTGATATGTGTTGAGTTTATTTTCGTGCGTGGTATAGATAATAGTTGTTATACTTCTTAGGCCTATTGATTAGACATCATTGTACAGTTCTTCAAGTCTCACGAGAAATCTTAACTCACAATTGAACTATGGTGCTTTCATCATATACAATTAGGTTATTTTAGAATAGCCACATGTTCATTGCAAGTGCTTCTTGAATATACAAGACATTCAAAAAATTTCAAAAGTTTGGTTACAAGTTTGTTTTTGTTTCATAAAAAATTTAACATGTTTTTGTTTCATGATTTTATACATTTAATATAGAATGTCATGTGCCTTATTCTTAATGAAAAATGAAGAAAAAATGCTAAAATCATAAAATAATCTGAAATAAATAGTATTGGCAAAGTCAAAATTTGTTAAAGGGTGGGTGCAAGCTAATGATGGTCTCTCATGACGCGTTAGTTGCAATGCAAACTTGGACAATCTGTTAACTTGGAGGGATTATTCAAGATACTTTTACAATGAATTTGAATATGGTGTAAGAAGATGAAACATAAGAAATTGAATTAGCTTTCCAAATATACAACTTTTATTCATAGACATTTTGAATAACTAGGTCAAATTTGATTTTTTCTAACAATAGTATCTTATTTTTCCAACAAAATATAAGGTTTATATTTATCTTCTAATTCAATCTCCTTTTACTTGTTCGTGTTTGTTATGTTGGTCCATGTCCTCATCATTGTCTGCACTTGGGCTTTCTTCATTATGGACTTTATCTTCAGACTTGCATCGTCTTCCTCTTGTACCTACATAAATGGTTTACTAGAAACAATTGATCATTGATGTCCATATAAAAATCAATGCATCTACAGAGATACATGGGTACCAACCGATGTACTCACCAGTTCTATAGAAATGATTTTTCACTTACATGGTTTATCAATATATAAAATTCTTCCTTAATCATACTTTGGTCCCACAAACTCTGAGACTCATAACTTGGTCTCAAACACTTTGAGATTCTTCCATCTCACATTCCCCCCTGAATCAAAGACTCTAGCTTCTTCGACCTTCATCAAGCTTAGGCTACAGGTACACCTATCACCCCCGTACCTCTCACAATGGTATATTCCACTACTTGATCCACATCCTCTCCATGCAAAAAAGGATAACTATGTGTGAATTTGCACCACATGTATCCCTGATAGTAGGGCTTACAACAAACATGGGGAACTAACTTGCCTATGACAAGGCAATACAACATGGACCAAAACTCTAGGGTGTCAGGTAAAATCGATTGTGCACCCCCTGCATCGCATATGCATCATTAATTCAGGTAAAACAAGCATCTAAAAATGCTTTACATCAACACAAATTTACCAATTATATATCCTATATACAAGCCCATTACAACACTAAGATCATTCTCATCTCATCACCATGACTTTTCTTTGCCTCACCATCTTGACTATGGATTCTTTGTCTTCAATGTCGTTCTCTTGGATTTCTCATA
>JASDQU010372703.1:2666-18731 GCA_032191745.1 Picea mariana
ACCCAATATTTGATTAAACTAGACATAGTCTTGTCATATTGCACACATTCCTTCTGTTTGAATTTCTCCAAGAATTCGGCATCGTATGTAAGGTCTGACATGGTTGGCAACTTGTACATAGCCTGCAGTTGTTCAGGCCTGAAAGTCCCAATAGTGACCTTCTGCTCATTCATGATGGTTCTGGTTGGTATGTCCACATGGTATAATGCCCACCGGACCATATCATAGTAAGGGAGAAGTCGTGGCCTGGACACTACTTTATGCATTCCAGATTGGACGATGATCTTATATTTGGTGGTTAGATCATCTTTTTCATTGTCACTGGAATCATTAGAATAATCTACCAATTCGGATTGTAGAACATCAAAAACAAATGACCAGGTCTTGACAGATTCGACACTTCGAGGTGAAGTATCAACGATGTTGTCTGAACCCTGTCCCGAAACCTCAACGTTTGCTTTAGACGCTTTTCGCGGGGCCATGGCGGGGGATCCTGCTTTAGCTCTTTTGCGATAAAAATATGTATACATACAAAAATTAGTTCGCTGAGAAAAGTTTTCTCTGTGTAATATAGAAATTAATTTGCGATAACAAATAATAGCTCTGTACATTCAACCATTTAAAACTCGGTACTTTTCAAGAACAGAACGGTCAAATCATGCTTAAATATAAATTTAGCAATAAAAACCCAATCCTTACTTGTCGATTCGCCTTGTTTCTAATTAATGCCATAAATTTTGGTAGTTCGAAATGTCAGTTGGTGCAAGGAAAAATTAAGACTGCCTCGTAGACTGTGCATGCATCAAATCATGATAAATACTAGCTTAGCTCAATTAATTAGCTTTTATCAAGGTTAATTAATCTTTCGGTACTCGCTACATCGGGAGTTTTCTCTTTAACCCTTTGAACCTCTAAGACCCGAGATTGCGATGATTATCTTTGGTCAATAAAAAACATAATTATGATTAGGTGCTTAATTAATTACGTGATTATTTATATCGCAACTTCGCGACTCGGAGCTTCAAAGGTATAGGTTCCGGGAAGTTCGTATGCCAAGTTGAGAAATCGCGAGATCGCGATGATATGATTTAATTAAAATGGGGGATAAAACTGGATTAAGTGTTTAATTAATTACATTTCTATCTTTATCACGACTTTGTGACTCGGGGCTTTGACAGTGTAGCTTTTAAAGGAAAATACGATGAGTTGCGAATTCCCGACAAAGCTTAACCGCGGCTAGGCTTTTTACCTTTATCATTAACGCAGGTTACTAAAAACAATAATCTCATGGTTTCGGCTATCGGGGTTGCGATAGTAAGACTTTTGGAGTTAGTAAATGCCGAGACGCGAAACCCCGATGATGCTTAACCGTAGTTTAGAAAAATTTTACTCTCGCTATTGACTTGGGTAAAACTTTAAAGTGATCTCGCCATTTCTCTCTTCGAGACTTGTGAACTATGTGATCTATAACATCCAACATACGAAATCCCGAGGTAAAAAGGGGGAACATCATTTGAATGAAAAGTAGAACTCGCCTAGAGAGTATGATAACCGTCACCTCTCACGTGATGAGACTTCAGAAATTTTGGAACAAATGAAGGAAAATATGAGAACCATCTTTCGATTTCGAGCATTAAGATATGAAATTCAAAACGGGCTAAAAAACAAAGGCGGGTCCAACATAGGCTCCAACTAGGGATCCCTTTTTCATGTAAGACGGGAAGAACAGTAGACCACGTGCCAATATTGGGTAAATGGAGTCAATGGCTTTAATCCGACGAAAAAGTTCCTGAGAACAGGATACCGAAGGGGAAAGGGACTTCATTTTTTACCTTTGAAAAGCTTTTCAAAACTCAGATACTTTTTAAACTTAATTGTAGTCCCTTTCATGAATTTCTCCTTCCTGTTACCGAATTCAGGTCTACCTTAAAACAATCAAAACAGTTCTAGGAGACCCAACAGATCTTGTGGCTATCATCTTGCATCAAAAGAAGAATATTATATGTTTTTAATCAGGAAGCCCTGTTTGAACATGGGATGTAGATCAGATTTTAAAAAGAATTGGTTACCAAAGTAGAGTGATATTCATGTATAACATCCTTACAGAAATCTCAGATATTTCTTCACTGCCAACGAGCCTGTTCAGTACCCCGGTGAAGTTATCTGGCCCCTTTTACTAAATTCCCTTTCACCACTTCGAAATATATTTGTGCATTTAAATGTTGAGACGAGGGAAATCATTTCTGAATTTCCTTTCATCGTCTCTTGGACTAGATGGGGGCAATCATTTTGGAATTTCCTTTCACCACATGTCTTATAATTTTCTTTTTTAGAGTGCGAAGATGGGGGCAATCAGTTTGTATCAGGGCTGATATTTGTGTAATATTTTTCATTATAGGTCTGTCAACTTACTTTGATTACTCGGTACCAACCTTCCCTTAACTTTCACAAGACCTTTGTTCACAGGGAGAAAGGGAAAAATAACTTTTTGGGGTATTCTATTTGAGAAAGCCTCAATCCTCCGAAACTGTTGAAAAACCTAGGAAAGTCGGGATCACTTTAAGCATCACTTTGTTTAGCAATGGATAGAGGAGTTGTGAAGACCTGCTTTCTTTTCACAATCTGCTTTGAATCTCTCAAGGTTGAAATGTAATCTATTCTCCCTATGTATGAAAAAATAGAAAGATGTTGACTTTTTAAAGGGTAAACCCGAAAACAGAAAAGGGTGACAGATAGAGATTTATGGACTGAAAAACAGAGGTCAAAAAATAAAAAATGACTCTTGAAAATATTTTTCGTGGGCGCTTTACTTTGACTGACTGCTTTAATTTGAGTGACTTGTTTATTTTGTCTTATTTTTTCGTAAATGATTAAACATGGAAACATTCTGTTATTTATTAGTTCAGACGAAGTTGCTGTCTGAATGAGGTTGTCTCAGTTTTCTTTGATAGCCCTTCAGAACAAGTCTTTTAGGAAATCTCACCTTTATCTTATCGTTTCATTTTCTTTGCAAAATGTCAAAAATCTTTGGTATCACCTGTTTAAGCCAATTTATTTTTGACACCCAACTTTCGGTTTACTTCTCCTGCTTGTTTTGTTTGTAGCTGGAATCCTGTAAGAGGCAAATATGAAGGTTGTCGAGGCTATTTGAAAAGTGTTTAAAATTCACGAAAGAAAATCAAAATAATAAAGCGAAATGAAGAATATATTTACATAAGTAAAAATTCTATATATGAATATACAAATCTAAAATTAAATAAAATTTATTATTATTATTATTATTATTTGGCGACTGCTTATGTCATATAATGCTTCAGATAACGCCTGTTGATAGGGGCGTTGAGGATTTCACCATCTAGATTTTCCAGTAGGAAAGAAATTTTTCCTTCGAGAGTCGAGACTCTGAATGGCCCATACCAGAGGTGACCGAATTTACCATGTTTCGCTGCTTCTTCCTTCCTTGTATCCCACCTTAATACTAAATCACCTGGGAGGAAGTCTCTATCCTTCGCCCTACGGTCGAATAATGCCTTCATGTCATCTTGATACTTCTGCAACCTTTCGTCCATTTCGACCCTATGTTGTTGAACCTCGATTAGATGATTTATCATCTTGGTGACGTGATTTGGTTCTTCTTTCTGATCTTGCCACAGTTTCATCACAGGGAGTGCTAAATTTATAGGTAACACCGCATCTGTCCCATATACCATCTGAAAAGGAGACATGCCAATAGAATTTTTAGTGCCTATGCGATTTTCCCACAAAGCGTACTTTAAATGTACATGCCAATACTTTTTGTTTTCATCCAACACTTTCTTAATTATAATGATCATGTTCTTGTTAGACGACTCGGCCAGTCCATTTCCTTGGGGGCAGTACGCTGTAGAATGGCCAAGAAGGATATTATACTTTTGGCAGAAGCTGATCATAGCCATAGATTTGAAAGCCTTTGCATTATCTATGACTATCTTTCAGGGGAAGCCAAATCTTGACAAGATATTGTCTTCTAAGAAATCTATTACCACTGAGTCAGTTGCCCTTTTAGTTTGAATAGCTTCCACCCATTTGGTAAAGTAGTCTGTGGCAGTTAAGATCCACTTGTGTTGGGCGCTAGAATGTGGATTAATCTCTCCTATAAAATCTAGCCCCCATTGTTGAAAAGGGGCTTTAGTTTTGACCGGAACTAAAGGTAACGTCGGGAGTTTCTGTTTACCTACAAATAGATGACAAGGGTTACAGGCTCGGACCTTGGCGTTAACATCTGAAAAGAGTTTTGGCCAGTAATACCCAGCCCTCAGAATTTTGTAAGCTATTGCCCTCCAAGCGTGATGTCCTCCACAAACTCCTTCATGAAATTCATTTATAACCCTTTCTGTTTCCGATTCGACTAAGCAGACTAACAAGAAACCGAGCGGGTCTTTCCAATATAGTTGATTTTCGGTGATACAATACTTAACCGCATGAAGCTTTAAAGTCCTGGCTTTTGATGGTGATAGTTTACTCAGGCATTTTAGAGTCAGCAGGTAGGATACTATGTTTCTATACCATTTTGATGATACAAACTTCTCCTCGATCTTAACTGCAGTTGTTGGTTCATCAAGCTCGTTTACGTTCATATTTTCCTCATATCACTGTAGGCAGTTTATATCCAGAGCTCTGAGATTTGATTCAGCTAAAAGTTTGGCTAGGCCTTGTCCTTTTATCAATTTAGTAGTTTTTATTTCCAGGTCAAATTCTTGAATCTTGGCAAGCCATCGTCCTCTTTTCCCATCACTGTCTGGTTGTACCAAAATATCTTTCACAGAACTGGTCGGTACGTACGCAGTGATCTTGGAGTGTAATACATATGTTCTAAATGCCTTCAATGATTTTACCATGGCATACGCTTGTTTTTCTATTATCATATTTAAGTTCTGCGTCTCTGAGGTTCTTGCTGAAAAATGCGATCGACTATTTGAAACCCTCTTCATTCTTTTGGAGGAGCACCGTAGCAATCGTGTGTTCGGAGGCAAATGAGAAAATAAGAAAGTCTTTCAGATAATTGGGACTTGCCAATACAGGTGCCTCGGCTATGAATTTCTTAATGTGTGCGAACGACGCTTTGGCCTCTATTGTCCACTTTACTTCGTTGTTCTTTTTCAGCATATCTGTGATCAATTTTACAATTTCAGCGAAATTTGGAATAAATCTTCGTAAAAAAATTATTTTTCCTAAGAAAGATTGAATTTCTTTTACATTTCTAGGAATGTTTATAGTGTCTATCACTTCAACCCTCTTAGGATCGATCTTAATTCCATCCTTAGATACAACATGACCCAATAATTTACCCGCTTGCATGGCAAAGTTTGATTTCTTGGGGTCTAAGGATAGACCAAACCTGCGGCATTTTTCGAATGTTTGTTTAAGATGTACTAGATGCTCTTCGTCAGATTTGGAGAAAACCGTTAAATCATCGAGATAGATGACTACGAATGTATCCCTCTCTCTGATGAAAGCGATGTACATAGTGTGTTGGAACGTGGCTCCTGCATTCATCAAACCGAAAGGCATTTTATCATACATGAACGTACCCCAAGGGGTAGTAAAAGTTGTTTTTTATTTATCTTGTTCATTCATGGCAATTTGATTATATCCAGAGAAATCGTCAATCATAGACATTCTATTCGCCCCAACCACCCTTTCTAGCACATGATCCATTTTAGGCAGCGGATAGTTTTCTTTAAGAGAGGACTTATTCAAATTTCTAAAATCTGCGCACAGTCTAATTTCCCCACTCTTTTTTCTGACCGGGACCAGATTTTCCACCCAGTCGGAATATCTCAGAGGTACTATAATTTTTGCCTCTAAAAGTTTCTTCACTTCTCTCTTGACCACAGGCAATAAAATGGGGTTGATCTGCCTAAGATTTTGTCTAAAAGGTTTGACCCAAGGCTTTAAAGGTATCTTGTGATCGATCACAGTGGTGTCGTAAGTTCTTAAGTCGTCGTAAGACCAGGTGAAAATGTCTTTAAAATGTCTGAGTAGGTCCTTATAATTGTCCTTTATTTCAGGGGGGAGGAGTTTAGATATTTTAACCATCCTGGATTCTTCTTTGGTTCCTATGTCGCAATCCTCAACCTCTTCTGGTTGGGGTTGTAAGGTGGATTTTACAGGTATGTCGTTTTGATCAAACAGTCTTTCCATAGGGATCAGTCCCTTCGGAATCTGGTTATTTTTTAGGACCAACATACGATGATTTTCAATTTTTTCTTGGAAAGCTTGAGGGTCCTCCCCTTCTTGCATGATCCATATCTAGTCATTCTGATTTTCTTGATCTGTGTGAGTTTCAGAAAATTCACCTACTGCTTCAAGAAACTTCTTAATTTTTTCGTCATCTTCAAAAACCTGCCAGTGTTGGATATTATCTGGTATAGATGGTCTGTGTCTTATCTCTATGTAATACTTCAATTTAAAGGTTGTAGGAGGAGTGAAAGTCGAAGTTGCTTTAGCTAATGCATCAGCATGCAAGTTTTCTGTGTGTGGGATGAAGTGGACATTTACAGACGAGAAAAAGTTTTCCATCAGATCCCAAGGACAATTCCTGTATGATCTTAATCTGGGATGCTTGGCTTGGTACTGTCGATTTATTTGTTTGACTATTAACTCCGCATCTCCGTATACCTCTAGGTTATTTATTTTTAGCTTCCTGGCAGCCTCTAATCCTAAGACCAAGGATTCGTATTCACATATGTTGTTAGTATAATCTATATCCCATTGCAGTTTGTAAGAAAAAGGAACAACAAACTTTTCTTCAGGAGCAACAAAAAGCACTCCTGCACCGGCCCCTTCGCAAGACGAGGCACCGTCAAATTTTTTTTTCCAGATACCGGTGCTACACATATCCTCAGTCATGTATCCTGACTCTTCATTCTCTATATCATTTTCCTCTGTTCAACCATCTAAACCATCATCAAAACATAAGATACAATTTCCTAAATCTTGATCTGCAATGTAAATAGGGAAATTGTTCGGATTTTGAGGGTCGCTTACTATATATGCTAACCTCGTCTCCCTATACAACCGAGTAAATTGCCCACCAAACACAGGAATTGTGGCGAACATCATATCTAGTTGAAGAGAACCCCCCAGCTTGGCTCCCCATGACCTAGACAACAGTAAGCCATACTTAGGGGGAATATCAACAATAACCACATCCATCAAGATACTCTTAACTGGGACCTGTGCCAGGGTGACTACTAAATCCTTTATCATTCCCATACACTTAACTCTTCTCAAGTCAAAAGAGTAAAGATCTCCATAATTTCTGGTGATCTAGAGACCCAATTTGTCCATAATAATTTTAGGCATCACGTTATGGGAGGCTCCAGAGTCTAGCGTGCAATTATGTAGCAGTTGATCGTATACATTTAAGGTGATATAAAAGGGAGAAATAGTGTCTTTGGTCCCTTCAAAATGTGGACCAAAAGTGATGTTGGGTTTATCATCTTCCAGGTTTAAAATGTCAGATTGGCTTTCTAGCTCTGAGACACCTATCACTTTGGTAATCTGCTTTCGATAAACTGGGTTTTTAGCTAACTCTACCAAAGAAATTGGTATCTTAATTTTATTTATGTCATTTTCGAAACTGAAAACTCCACTCACCTTGTCTGATTCTCTAGATGGGAGTTATGAATTCTTTCTTTCCGACTTATTTTCCTTGACCACTTTATTACTCATGATCTTGGTTGAAGGTGTAATTGTATTGGCTGTTTCAGTTCCTTATGTTTGGGTGTCAACTTTTCCCACTTCAGGTTCTTGTGTGTTTACTACTTTCGCTTTGCTGTTAGGTAATAGGGTTTCTTCTGAAGTAGGCTCATAAGTTTGACCTCTTGGGAGAATTTTCTTAGGTTGAGTAGTTGAAATGGGCTTACTCTTAGATCTCAAGTTATACTTAGGTTGGACCTCGGCCATTATCATTTCAGTTTCTTCTTGAGAGCTACAAAGGTCTGTATGATCTCTTTCTTCACCCTTAATCGACGATTGTTGAGTGTTTAGGGATTTTTCATAATCTTCTCTAGTCAGATATGGTTGTGTGTAGTCATCACCAAAGTTCGTGACATCATCATCTGAATCTCTGAAATCTTGGAGATCATTCGCTCCTATAAAATTTTTGTTCTTTAGGGGAGTTTGTATGTTTTGATCTTCATTTTTTATCTGTCTTTGTTGGTTTGGGGGGTTGGGATTCCTCTTGAAATCATTTTTGGAGAAAGAATCGACTGTGGCCTATTCTAGCTCCATTCTGGATATTTTATTAGACAGTTCCTTCATTACCCTGGCCATATCATCTACTTTGTCTTCTGTGTATCTATTAGACCCTGACGGCCCTGCTTGTTCTCTAAAGCATCTAGTTTCTCAATTTTCTGTTTCTACTTTAGCTTTTAACTTACTAGAAGCCATCATATTTGACTCAATTTCTACAACATCATCTTGCATTCGGTTTAGAGTAGCTCCCCTTCTTTCCTGTAAAAGAAGTGCAAAATCTGGTTCGAAAGCCCCCGCGAAAGTTACTTTGGCTGCAGTTTGGGATGGTTTAACCTCAGTTGGGATTTTTTTATACAGCTGATTGAATCTTTGAATAAACTCCATAACTGTTTCTGAATTCTTTTTTCTTAAAGACCCAAACTCGGTTAAATAATATAGGTGGTCCTTTCTTTCACCCCATTGTCTAAGGAAAGCATCTTCCAAGGCGTCATAGGAAAAGATAGATCCTGCGGGTAGACTCTGAAACCAAGTTCGGACCTGACCTTCCAAGGTTTAGACGAGAAGCCTTGAATACACATCTTCATGTTCGAGACCTAAGATGTCTGTGAATTGATCATAGAAATTTATGTGTTCGGCTGCGGTTAGATCTCCTTCGCCAGTGAATTTTGGAAAATCTTTTATATAATTTTCGGGAAGGTCGTGCAGAGGAACAGGCAGTACCAAGGGAGCGTATCTTGCTACCACTTTAGAAACCACTCTGGGAGGGGGGGCAGGCCCTTGGCCTCCAAGTCCTCCCCCAGGAGAACCTCCACCGCCTTCTCTGACAACCCCTCCACCTCCTCCTCCGGCGACTGCCATCGTTATTAGTGGAAAGTTGTAAAGGGGGTTTTGGAAGATTAAAAGTGAATCTTTACTTTCTTTGCGGGGTGAAAAATCCAAGGATGACTGGTAAGGGACGTGAGGGATTGGCTCTTCGGACTTGCAAGAGATGTAGTCAGGGGAAACAACAGGTGTGGAAACTGGATGTGTGAAATATTCTTCGAGACTGGGTGAGGTCGCGAAATTTAACTGAAGGGTCGACGATATATCGACAGCAGATGAATTTTCTACAGGACTTTTTCCTTTGTGTACTACAAGGGTTATTGGATGGGTTTCGCTTCTAACTTCAGAGTAGTTTGATGTTAGATATTTAGTGTCGAAAAGAGGGTTGCGTGAAGTTGAAGGTTCAAAAGAATTCTTGGTCTTGAGTTGTGGGTATTTAGGCTGATAGACTGCAGGGGTCGGCTTAAGAGAGCCTCTCTCCTTTAAAATCTTCTCAGGATCGATCATGGGTGTGGTCTGTTTACCATCCGAGTTTTGCCTGGTATTCCTTCGTCCGTATGCCAACTTATTAATCATGGAGTTGCCAAGTGAAATATTTGAAAGCCTTTAAAAGGTGTTCACTCTTTGTTCACTATCAAAGGGTGGCACTTTCAATGAAAAAAAATGTCGTTTTCCCAGGGAAAAAGATTTCGTAGCTTCGGTCCCCGACAACGGCGCCAAAAAGATGTTGTTCTAGAGTCTGTACTTAAGGCTTAGAAGTACAGTGTCTAGCCATCCGAAAGTGAGTAAGGGATAGAGAAGGAAGAAACGTCAACCTTCGGTAAGGGAAACTAGGGTTGATTTCTGAGTTGGGGCTGTGTAGCTTCCAACTGTTCCTGGATGTTTATATCCCTTTCAATCGTTGCCCATGAACGTTCGAGCTCAACCCGGGTAGTGGCTGTTTTAAAAATAGTATCAAAAAGATTTAAGGCAATATGTGTTGATCTGATAGTCCGGGTTCGATATTAGGTTGTCTTGTTATAGGGACTGTCATAGAGGAACAAAAAGTTAAGAAAAACTCGGGGGAAATTTAGGTGCTGTATCAATTTTGGTCGTATAAAAGAGAGTTTACAATTCCAGGAGTGAAAATAGGGTGCAAACCAAAGGCCCTTTCTCGTAACTGAGGTATATTTTAATAAATATATATGAGTTGGGAGAAAACATTAAGTTGTGTATCATGTAAGGCTCCTATCAAGGGAGAATCTCACTTATAAACAGAAGAAGAAAAAGGTAAAGAAATAACCCGATGAAGCATAAAATATATATAGAATTCTAAAGTGTTGACTGGTCTTATACCTACTAATAGCTGGTACAGAGGAAAAACAATAAACAATATAGAAAACCAGAATTCATTCACTATAGTAGAGGTTGTACTAAATTATAGCGAAGCATTCATCAGATACAAATATGAAATGAAATGAAATATGAGATACAAGGAAACAAACTCATAACACAGTCATGACAGAATTGAGAATCTTTGGATTTACTTTATATTAACTCTCAAGATAGAAAACCTCTATTACAATCGACACAAAAAGGTCCAGCCTTTTTTCTTTCTTTCGATTGTATATTTATACAGTTTTACATAAGATGGAATCTTAATTTCTACAAGATTTTCAGTTACGATAAGAAGGAGAACAATCGTTCCATTTCTTCATCTTTGTCTTTATTTGGTACCAGAAGCTTGTCCTCTTGCATGGTCGGTACAAGTGACACATCTTTCCACCAGCCTAGATATCAACCTTGATGGTTCCGCTTGACAGTTGGCCTCAAAAGAGTAACAATCTCGAGCTAATTGCGATAACCTTTCTTCCATCTATTGGTCTAGGATGTCAATAGCACATAATTGCACACTTGGTTTAATCATACATTTATCTATTTGAACTATCTGCCATAGCTACTTGTGAGATTTTGGCCGAATCTCTTTCTTCTTTTTCATTTATATCAAGCAAGATTTTCGATATTCATTTGACTCAATGTCTCATCATTGCCTTCACTATCAATACCTAACAGATTACCATATATAGAACCAAAATCCTCTTCAAAGGATTTCATTACCCTCTTGGCTTGCAGTTTACCTTCTGATATACTGTGCTCCCATTCTTTTAATAAAATATTTCCTCTGGTCTGCTCTGAAATGGAAAACCTGGGAGTACTTCCTGATTCTTTGTTGTTTGTAGCTATTACAGCCTCTTGAAATGCGACTCGAGCTGCTCCTGCTTCTCTTTCTCTGACAGATAAATTTTCCAATACTTGATCAACGAGTAAGTAGTTGTCTCGAATTACCTCTACCTTGGCAAGTAAACTTCACTGGGCTGCAGAAAATATGCTCTGAATCTCCATCAACTGGGACTGGAACATCCCGATATTTATAACTTTACTTTCGGTGATTTCCACTCTAGCCTGTAGTTGCTCAATCAAGTCTTTTTTCTGGCCCGCTTGTATTTGGCCGTTCTGAACCACCAGCTCTACTTGTTCGAGCTTAGTTTTGAGCAGCTCTATCTCCTTTTTATTGGCCAGCCTTGCTTGTTCTATTCCTGCACTTGCCTAGTCCTTGGTAGCCTCCTCTGCTATGGCTAGTCTAGCTTCTGAGGTTTTGATGAGGCGATTTTTTCGCTTCAGCTGATTTTTCGAAACCTCGACTGAAAATTGGTTTGCTATAGCATATGCCCCTAATGTCTCATCTATTTCTATAGCAAAATCTTCTCTCTTCTTATCTTTCCCATTGATCGACACTTTGTACTTCTTGGATGTTGATCCCTCTTCCTAATAGAATTCTCTTTTTACCACAACCTTTCTCTTCTTATCGAAAAAGAACTCATTTGGAGGGAGCTCTTCCATCCTTATAGGTCTCAATTCTTCATTTAAAATCCACCCTGCATCTATGTTTCCTTGAGTCGACTGCAAGGGAGTAATGGAGGAGATGGGATCTCCGATTTGCTTAGTTGGCTTTCTTGGAGTAGTAACTGGAGTCTGCTTTTTCGGCGGCTCGGGAGTCTTTATCTCTGGTTTCGGACTCCTAGTTTTCTCTTCCCCATCCTGGTGTTTTTCTTGGCTGGGTGCCGCATCTTTGGATCCTTCGGCTTCTTTTTGTTGCACCTCTGTTGTTCTTGGATTCTCACCCTGCAATACTGCAAGAAGACAACTACGTCGATGTTCTTGGAATTTTAGAACATCGACCCTCTCTTCGGGTGCCAGGGCTTGTATCTGAGCCAAAACCTCGGCATAATATCTTTCACCTCAGAAAATGTCAACCGCGGGTGAATTCTCGTGTTCGAACCTTTTGAGTCCACAACTGGCCAAGTGATTACTTACGACCCTTTGCGGATCGTGCTTCTTGAATTCAATATGAACCAATTTTAGGTCTTCTAGGGCTACTGCCTCAGCTTTAGCATGCCCAAAATATAACAAAGAATATGAATTTAAATCAACAGGAAAAGGTGGCCATACCTTCTTTGAATATCCCTTAAGCTCCTTGCTTATTCCACCAATTACGGTTTGCCTAGCAACCTCATGACAAGCTAGCTTGTCGGGTATGAATAATGGTAATGCATGCGGGGGAACAAAAGCCCCCAAAACTCTGAGATATGAGAATTATACTTCTACATACCAGTCAACTATATTTCTCAGATTCATTGCTATACTGTTCGAGATCCTGGGTGGCGGATGGCCGAAAAAAGTGACATGCAGCAGTACCATTACCTAGTTCAAGATTTCATACAAAAAATCTGCTGCTTTGTTTTCCCACAGTTTTGAATGGTAGACTTGGATGGGCTCGGCCTCTGATGGAGTCCAACTCTAGCTCATTAATGGAAATGGCATCAGAAAACACACGACGTCCATAATGTACGCAGAAATAAAGAATGAAGCAATCTTTCCCCTCTCCCTCTGCGCTCAATACTCTGTAACTCGACTGGTCAAGCTATCAGACAACATTTTAGCCCAATCGAAGGAACAACCTTCGGCAACTGAATTTATTAGAGGTACCCACTAAAGGAAAAAATGTGTGGTGTCCTCTCTCCCATATAGTCTGCAGGTCATCATAGCTACATATTTGAACTTTTGTTCCAAGGAAGATATTGAATATATACCATTATTGTCTGCCCTGAACTTCGCAGGGTGTGAAACGCAATCTTTGATTAAACTGGACATAGTCTTCTCATATTGCACACATTCCTTCTATTTGAATTTCTCCAAGAATTCGGCATCGTATGTAAGGTCTGACACGGTTGGAAACTTGTACATAGCCTGCAGTTGTTCGGGTCTGAAAGTCTGAATAGTGACCTTCTTCTCATTGATGATGGTTCTAGTTGGTATGTCCACATGGTCTAATGCCCACTGGACCATATCATAGTAAGGGAGCAGTCGTGACCTGGCCGCTACTTTATGCATTCCAGATTGGACGATGATCTTATATTTGGTGGTGAGATTGTCTTTTTCATTGTCACTGGAATCATCAGAATAATCTACCAATTTGGACTATAGAACATCAGAAACAAACGACCAGGTCTTGACAGAGTCGACACTTTGAGGTGAAGTATCAGCGACGTTGTCTGAACCTTGTCCCGAAACCTCAACGTTTTCTTTAGACGCTTTTCGCGGGGCCATGGTGGGGGATCCTGCTTTAGCTCTTCTGCGATAAAAATATGTATACATACAGAAATTAGTTCGCTGAGAAAAGTTTTCTCTGTGTAATATAGAATTGAATTTGCAATAATAAATAACAAATCTATACATTCAACCATTTAAAACTCAGTACTTTTCAAGAACAGAATGGTCAAATCATGCTTAAATATAAATTTATCAATAAAAACCCAATCCTTGTCGATTCACCTTGTTTCTAATTAATGCCATAAATTTTGGCAATTCGAAATGTCAGTTGGCGCAAGGAAAAATTAAGACTACCTCGTAGACTATGCATGCATCAAATCATGAGAAATACTAGCTTAGCTCAATTAATCAGGTTTTGTCAAGGTTAATTAATCTTTTGGTACTCGCTACATCAGGAGTTTTCACTTTAACCCTTTGAACCTCTAAGACCCGAGATTGTTATGATTATCTTTGGTCAATAAAAAATGTAATTATGATTAGGCTCTTAATTAATTACGTGATTATTTATATCGCAACTTTGCGACTCGGAGCTTCGAAGGTATAGCTTCCGGGAAGTTCGTATGCCGATTTGCGAAATCACAAGATCACGATGATATGATTTAATTAAAATGGGGGATAAAATCGGATTAAGTGTTTAATTAATTACATTTCTATCTTTATCGTGACTTCATGACTCCGGGCTTTGACAATGTAGCTTTTAAAGGAAAATACGTCGAGTTGCGAATTCCCGACAGAGCTTAACCACGTCTAGGCTTTTTCCCTTTATCATTAACGCGGGTTACTAAAAACAAGAATCTCGTGGTTTCAGCTATCGGGGTTGCGACAGTAAGACTTTTGGAGTTAGTAAACACTGAGACACGAAACCCCTATGATGCTTAGCCGTAGTTTAGAAAAAATTTACTCTCGCTACTGACTTGGGTAAAACTTTAAAGTGATCTCGTCGTTTTTCTCTTCGGGACTTGTGAACTATGTGATCTATAACATCTGACATACGAAATCTCGAGGTAAAAAAGGGGAACATCATTTGAACGAAAAGTAGAACTCGCCTTGAGAGTATGATAATCGTCACTGCTCACGTGATGAGACTTTAGAGGTTTTGGAACAAATGAAGGAAAATATGAAAACCATCTTTCGATTTTGAGCATTAAGATATGAAATTCAAAATGGGATAAAAGACAAAGGCGACTCCAACACATGGTATTGACTATGATGATACCTTCTCTCCAGTAGCGAATATGGATTCCATACGATTGACACTTTCCATTGTGACAACCAAGGGATGCGAAGTCCATCAAATGGACGTGAATAATGCATTTCTTCATGGTGATCTCTCTAAGGAGATCTACATGGAGCAGCCCTAGGGATTTATGCAGGATTCATCTTTGGTATGTAGACTGAGGAAGTCCCTTTACGGCCTCAAGTAGGCTCCGAGGGAATGGTATGCCAAGATGGAATCCTACCTATTGTCACAGAACTTTGTACATTGTAAATCAAACCCAATTGTCTACATGCTCAGGATGACTGATTCACTTCTACTCTAAGTTCTGTATGTTGATGTTTTTTTGATCACCGGTTGCTCGCCTTCAGCGATTTCTATAGTCAAGAGGATTCTAGATGACATGTTTTTGATGATGGACATGGGTCCACTACACTTCTTCCTTAGACTCAAGATTAGCCAGGATGCATCAGGAATCAAACTGGCCTAGGCCAAGTATGCACGAGATCGCCTTGAGAGATTTCATATGACAGATTGAAAGTTTTCTCCGACTCCTTTCCTATCAGGAGTCAAACTTGAGGATGGAGGGGAGACTCCATTGGTTGACATCACACTGTACAGATAGCTAGTGGGGAACTTGTTGTATCTCACACACTCCAAACTAGACCTCTCATATGTAGTTGGCGCATTTTCCAAGTTCATGCAGGAGTCGCATGACCTACATTGGAAGGATGCAAAGCATATCCTTTGATACTTACGAGGCACCATCACCTTTGGGATTCATTATACAACAAACTCTACTTTATATCTCATCGGGTTTACTGATTTTGACTGGGTCGACGATAACACTAATCGCAAGTCCACATCTAGTTACTCACTCAATCTTGGTTTCGGGCCTATCTGTTGGTCAAGAAAGAAGCAAGCTTCCATTTCTCTATCTTCAGCCGAGGCAGAGTACAAAGGGGTAGTTAACATAACCATTTAGGCTATGTGGCTACAACATTTTCTCACTGAGTTGGGAATTCAGTTTCATCGACTGATCGTCATCTGGTGTGACAACCAGAGCACTCTGAAGTTCTACAGAGATACAATTTAGAGGCAACGAATGAAGCACATCGATATCCACATGCACTACA
>JASDQU010372703.1:18831-29567 GCA_032191745.1 Picea mariana
CCACCTGGAGAATATTCTCTTTCAGTTGACACTTCAGTTTGACTAGTTGAGTTGAGTTTAGATGCTGCATTGGTTTTGTCACCATGCAACATTGGGATCATCACCATGCTAATGCACAATTTCCTTGAGATCATCACTAGATTGGAGCATTACCCTTGATTCCTTGATCTACTCCTCAATACTCTCTATTCAGTCAGTTAACTGAAGACTAGTTGACTGAAAAGGAAAAAATTATCATTTCCATATCTTTGCATTTTTTTGAATGGAGCATCAGATTGACAGTATGAGAGTATTTATGAATTACTTGTCATAATTGTTATCTATGTCTCCTACAAAATTTTCCCTAGTTCATTACATATTGAATTCTACAAGTAACAAAAGTTGGTGTCTAGGATTAATTGCACTAGAATGAAAAGTGTACAAAAGGGGTAAATTATCAATATTCAGATGACTATAACTTTCTACTCAAAGCTAGGAATTGAGAAATAAATCAATCGTTGGAAATATGTTGGAGAGGAGGATCTATATATCAACCTAGAAAATTGATCTAGGCAGTTAAAGGTACAGTTTATACAAAAGAAAATGACTAGTGGAATTAAAGAGCAGAAAAATTCATGCATTCTTTTCCAGAACTGTGTATATATTTTTGTCTAATAGAAAATTGTTTGCATGCACATTTTCTGGCAAAGTTTAGAGGTACAGGAAGGAAGTTTGGTTCCTGTATGAGAACCACAATCATGGAGGATTCCCAAGGGTCCTACAGTCATGAAGAGGAATTCATAGGGCTACATGTCAATGTGGGAAATGTTGAGACAGAGTCTAATGGAAGAAGAGGCAAGTAGATGCATGTAACTATGAGAAGTCTACAGAGTGAAGTGCAGAGCTGTATGGATGATAATGAATATATTATGAAATCTCAAGAAGATATACTACATAGCTTCAGTGCACAAATTTTTTATAATGTGCACAAATGTTTATGTTGCACACCAATATTCCACATGCATCTCAAGCTCTGCACTGTGCAACGCCAATATTCAATGCGAACACACCACACACTAATATTCTACATGTATCACAAGATATACACCACACAATGCCAAAATTTAGTGCACACACACTACACACCAATACTTAGCGCATGTAAGTCCTTTCTTCCCTGATATTATTTTCCCTATTTCTAGCTCGCGACCACCATGAAAATTCCCAAATCGCATGTCTAAGACAAATTTGGGATTTCACTTAGATTTTACCTTCTTCCCCAAATTTGACATAGCTCAAGCGCTAAGATAATGAATTTACCCACTTCACGTTGATCTCAGGCCCATACAAGTCCACGGTTGAACAAAAAATATCTAATACCATTCTATACCATCCCCAAGCTTAATTGAGGAACATTACTTGCAAAAAATACACATAAATTCAAAAATTTTCAGTTAACTAAATTCCTATAGCTTACCAAGTATGAATTATACAAAGATTTAACCATTGTGTGATATCATATAATTAAATGCATCTACATCATTTTAAATGAAAATGACTTTTGCTTCCTCATTGAGACAAAATGTGCACACAATAACCTTTGTACTGGGTAGAAGAACTATTCACAATGTGTGCAACAACCTGTTGATGGGTCTTAAATCCCTTGATTTCAACAGCAGGAACCAAACCCACCACCGAGGCCCAATTAGACTCTGCAACGTTTGAGATGGAATGGTTCTCCAGATATTGTGATCCGACATATTTATCGATGGGATTTGTGTTTTTATTGTGAAGGCTCTCCCTTCAAGTAGGATTGTTCCTTTCTGTATTTTTCTCTTGGCTGGGGCTGGTTTGAGAGACGCAAGCCAACATAATCCAACTTGAAAAGTAACATGATTGAATTTCAACTATTGGGAAGAGTTTGAGATTTGGATAACCCGTTGCTCAAACATGCAGGCAGTCATTATATACCAAAGGGCCTAGTAATAATACATTAACCAAATGAGCATCTAATTAATGCCTGAAAATATAACTATCAGAAAGAAAAACACATGCGTAACTAAGATCATGGCAAGCAAAATAATTCATCTACCATAACATTCATCACATAACAACACAATGATTTATCTTCATCATTTAAAGCAAAGAGCATCAAAACATTGTACCAGATAACTTGACAACATAATCGATTGCTCTTACTCATTTACTGCATCATTCTTGGAATAGGATAGGAAGTAATTCTTCTCCAAAATCCAATCACATACATCTGATGAAAACAACTTGTCTTTGGTCTAAAAGGACTTCTCAATTTATAGTAGTCTCAAAATAATTATCAACAACCAAAAAGGAAAGATTTCTTACAACAACCATCGACCCTTCATTAATCGGTCGATGTCTCTATTTATAATATAAAATTCAACTGTAATTAATGGATAAATAAAATTTAGGTCAAACAAAAAATCGCCACGTGGTGTGATCATCCAACAGTTTCTTTCAACAGTCCACCTGAGATGTCTCTTGAAAAGGGTGAGTTCTTTCATATTCAGACCAGCTGATAAATAGATCTTCACAGGTTTGAGCCCATGGGAACCTGTGTTGTTCCATAGGGGCAACATATACTCCTTTGATATCCATTGCATGCATCTGGTACTTTACCAAACTGGATTTCAACTGTTGCAGCATGGCTCAATCTATGATCGGGTGTCCTGCGAATTGTTGCACTTGCCCTGGCTTTGCATCGGTGACCTTTGTGCACTCTTCGACCCAAAGTGAGTCTTGTATGGAGTGCGTCTTGAAAACATTGCTCAGGTTAGTGAATTCATCAGGGGGTGCCAAATTCGGGGAGACCGACATCTTTCATTACTTTATTAATTTTACCCCACTGTTTTTGGCACTTGGCCCATTGCTTTTGGATTTCTCGGTGTGGGTCCCGGGTCATCTTTGCCCAATATTCGACAGATTTCTTCATGCGGTCAAGACTACTTTTTCCAACCATCCGAATGCCATGATTTTCCTTTTATCGACCCTGTTGAACTACCTCAATGTATTCAAGTCTCTCTACCGCTTGCTGTGCCTTTTCATGCCACCTTTCAATTTCTTTGCATGTCATGAGTGCCATGAGAGTATCCTCCTAGAACTCAACTATGTTCTCTGTTAACATGTGCCTTTCCTTCTTGAACTCATTATAAAATCTGTTGAACTCATCCTTCAGATACACAGTGGTCTGTGTATCTCCTTTATAGTATTTGACAAGATGGTGCAGGTGTTCGAGCTCTTCCCGGGTGTCGGCTAGTTCCTTTTAATCTCTCCTGGATCTATCCTGAGCAGCATCCGAGAGGGATTTTCCTACACCGATCAGTTCAGACGTGCGAATGTTTGCAGTTCTAATTAATTTCTCTTCTATGGTAACCATGATGGATTGATCCAAAGTGATCCTTCACCTTTTCGCGATCCTTTGAACAATGGCCTTACTCTTTTGATCGTAGGAGATCGCATATATGTCTGCTACTTCATATACCGGTTCTGGTATCTCTTGATCTTCCCATGTGAGGTTGTTTATCAAGATACCTGTGGTGTATATTTTCTCAGGATTGGGCTCTCAAATTTCTTCTCTCTATTTTGTAGATCCGACCTCTACTTGTTGTTCGTCTGGGACTTGAATATTGGGCGTAATGGAGGCATTGAGTAAAACCTCATCGCTTACTTGCTCATCGTCCATAGAAATACCGATTTTCTTTTGTGGAGTTTCTCCAGTCGGTCCTACTTCTGATTCCTGTCTGTCAGACTCTCTTGTGTCGAGGCCACCTTTGAACCCTATTTCCTTTTGTAATACCTGCTTGTCTTGGACCTAGGGCTTAGAGGAAGTTGTTTTCTCGAGACCTTTTTCCTCTTGGACTCACACCGGGGTGCCATGAGCAGGTTCCAGACTCTTGTCGTCACTATAAATATGTATAAGAGTTCTCAAGGGATTGATTACTTGTCTCTCTATCAAGACCCGACCTATCTCTGGTTGAGTTGTCCCTTCTTCCGAAGGATCGATCAATGATATTGCGGCTTCAAGGTTGTCTAACCCATGGGCGTTGTTGGGGATTGTGGACCCAAGATCGTTCGACTCCATCAGGACACTTTGAACAATATTTGAAACTACAGGTCCTATGAAAAGATATGGGTCATCCTGCATCGGTTTCATCAGCATCTCGGTTTGCTGATGTAACAACGTACCCCTTTCTTGTGTAGCTTGATTTTCCGAGAGATTCTTAATTTGTACCAGGGATTCCTGATGAGTTCCTGCAACTTCAATGTCTTCTTCAGGATCACTAATTCCTTCATCCAATTCATATGCAACTGCTCCTTCCGTGTGTCAGTTAATTTCTTGAACTGCTTTCTCCAGAAATGTTGCCTGTTCTTCGTAGCTCATAGCTCTAAACCTAGTTCCACGAGGATCAGCTTTCCTGGATGCCACCACATTCCAGTCTTGGGTGTTCTCAGTAAAAGTTTCATCCTTGAACTGGTCATGGGCATAGGGCCAACATGATTATACCTGCGACGCGTGCTATAGAACCAATCCCTTGGGATCGTGTTTGCGAAATCAGCCAGTTTGGAACCAAAATTCCAATTGACCTAGCTCGACTTGTTTAGCATGTGCGGTATCTTTGACCATGAAAAATCCGATATGAAACCCATACGGTATGAAAGCCCGCTTCTTGTCTTTTACTAAAGTTGCATTGTATCCTTGCAATATGGTTTGATAACAAATTTCCCCTAACACTAGTCGATCGAGAACATAAATGGGTAATAAGTGGGGTGCCCCTGTGGCGTTGAAAACCATGATGTAGGTTTCTTGTTCATCTAAATACCAGTGGAAAATTTTGGCTATAACCTTCTTTGCTTCATCTGAAAATCTAGGGAATTCTTTTCTAAAGAGAAAGAAGTACGTGCGTGCAATAAACTGATCACAGATAACAACATAGGATTTCTTGTACCTATTTTCCCATAGGATGGTGAAGTATACATGGACCGCGATCTCCGAAGAGTGCCAATTTAGGTTCATCCCAGTGAAAGAGTTCCTGGTGCATATGACTTCTAGTAGATACGAGGCCATGTAGAAGGTGAGGGTATCCCCCTCCTTTGGCACCTGAGCCTGTCTTATGCAGGTGCTCAATTGCTTGGAGATGATGGCACCCCAATTGAATCCTGCTCCTGAAATGGCGACTGTAAAAGCCAGAGGCATACAAGCCTATGAAAATTGGGAGCAGTCTTTCTCCTCATGTAACCTGCAGAGTAGAGCCATGAGATATATGTATGGTTCCCTGATATTGGCTGTTGGATACCAACCAACAGTCCGGTTTGTGAATTTTTTGTCTTCTCTCCACCAAGACGACATGATTTTGCTGGTATCATGTGACGCATAGAAACTCAGAACGAAATCAATGCTCAGTTTTAGCTTGAAATCTTTGAGCTTATAGTAACTCTGAGCCTCTGATGGCAGGAAGAATCGGATGCATTCATCGTTATCATCATTAATCAAAAATTTTTGGGCATTAGCGTGGTCAATGATCCACTTCAGAAACTCAATGCAAGGAAAGATCGGAGACCGAATTGCCACCATGTGAAGATAAGCCTTCTGAATGTTGGGGAGGAACTTGTTGTTGAGATTCCTTGTGTTAGGATCGCTATGCGGGGTATATTCGAGGGGTTCTTCTTTCTTGATTTTCTTGAAAACTTCTTCCCAGTGAGGAAATTCCATCTTGGCTCCAATACTTGCCTCCGTGTCTTCAAAAGCTGGGGGCTGGACAAAGGGATCCTTGGTGATTCTCTTAATGATGGATACTGGCTTGGGAGCGAATTCTAATTGTCTCACAACTGATGGGGAGGGGCCGTCTCCTACTTCTGATTCTTGCAGCTTAGGGGCTCTTGACGATTTCCTGGTGGAAGGCTTCTTCGAAGGCATTGTTCCTGCAATTTAAAATGTGTTTTGAACATGCATACAGAGCAGCATTGGGTGCAGACATGTAACAATTGAATGCATGAAAACCATTAGCAGATACATACATATAATTCTTGCGAAGATAATTTCTTAATCATCACTGAACTTTGGGCGTTTCTTTCGGGTTGTTGGCTTCACTCTTCTGTTTGTTCTGAATTTCTTGATGCACAGAATGGGACCATGCACAATGACTCAAATAGGATATAACTAGAGATGTACTACCAGTCATATCAATCAATTAATATGAGTAATAAATGCAAATTCAAAATAAATTACCCTTGAATTTCTACAAATAAATCTTAATTGGTTGACGACGAAGGTGCGGGGGAAGATGCATTGTATCGGTGGGTTTAACGGGTCCTTTTGATTTGTGCATGAATTGGTAAGAAAAGCACGATCTATGAATTAACTATCATCTTTGAATGTGGTGTATTTGACACACATGGAGGTAAAATGTCTCGTTGTGTCACATCACTCCAGCATAGGGATTGGGAATCATCTGTTTACTCCTTACCTCTCCACGGTGTTTACTATTACACTTTTCTACCAAAACCGAATGGATCGGTCTTCGGCGAAATCCTTCCTAAGGTTGTTCGTAGGAAAGAAACGCTTTCATCAGCCGACGCCGATGAATTTCGGTACTTACATACTTTGACTTTCTAAACGATTTTCACCACCTTTATATTTCTCCGATGCTGAATTTCTCAAGTGAGTCGGGGGGAAAATCTTGGGTTGCCAATTCCTTGAGTAGTAATTAAGTCATTTTCAGAGTTAAGAAGGTTCATTGTTGTACACAGGAAAAATTTTAATTGATTCAACCATGAAACATATGAGATAAGTGAAGGCGTCAGTTTGATACTGAAGTGATAACAGTCCAAACCAAAGATCGAGTGGTACCCCCAAAAGTAAATGGTGATAGACCCTTTTTTAGGGTGTTTTGAGTACTCAACAAATGGCGATTCACTGGGCGAATGCAAAATATCTTGTTCATAACGGGCACACATTTATTCATACCTGTATATATTATAAATTTATTTATTTATTTATTGTTTTTGTTTTATTTATAAATGAAAGTATCATTTTAGGGCTTGACCATTCACTGGGAGGGAATCAGGTTCTCCTCTCAGATTATGCAATCGATAGGTACCTGTCCCAATTTTTTTGGTCACTTGGAAAGGTCCAGGCCACAGGCTTTGAAACTTAGAATGTTTTCCCTTTGGTTTGTTTTCTTTGTCCCACTTCAACACTAAGTCTCCTACCTCAAAGTTCTTTTCTTTAGCGTTATGTTTATCAAACCATCGTTTCACTATCTATTGATGAGATAGGAATTTTGACCTAGCCTTTTCTCTCTGTTCTTCTAGCATTAGTAGAGTGTCAATCCTCTGTTGCATGGATGATGAGGGTTCTTCATTGGAATCTTGGGCCAATTGGAGGGATGGTAGATAAAGCCCGTTTGGGAGGATGGCTTCCCGTCCGTAGACCAGAAAGCATGGAGAATTCCCGACAACTTCCTTTAGCATGAATCTATCAGCCCATAGAGCATTATGGAGTTGGTTGTGCCAATTTATTTGGTTATCTGTAACCCTCTTCTTCAGAATTCTTACCAGTTTCTTATTAGTTGACTCTACCACATCGTTTCCCTAAGGGTAGTAATTTGCAGAGTACTTTATAATGATCCCTTTGTCTAGAGCAAACTTTGTTAACAGGGTAGAAGAAAAGTAAGCTGCATTATCAAAGATCAGGACGAAGGGGACACCAAACCTTGTGATGAACTATTGTTCTATAAATTGGATTACTACCTTCTCGTTTACATGAGTCAAAGGAATGGCTTCTGCCCACTTTGTGAAATAGTCGGTGGCAGTAAGAATGTACTTGTGCATATTTGAAGAGATAGGAGTAATTTCTCCTATGATATCCAACCCTCACTACTCAAAAGGCCTGGAAGCAGTCACGGGATGAAGTGGGATTGCTACTCTCTTCTCCTTTCCAGCACTTATTTGAAAAGTCTTACAATTCCTAGTGTGAGTATGAGCATATTTAAACAAGGTAGCCTGGTAATAGCCGACTCTCATAATCTTATGGGCAGTGGTGTTCCCTGCAAAGTTTCCTCCGACGAGGCCATTGTGGAGTTCCCTTAGCACATTGTCAGTGTCTTCTTGTTCGAGACATCTCAATAGTACCCCATCATAATTGATTCGTAAGAGCAATGAATTTATAAGGTGATATTGTGCAGATTTCAATGTCAGGGCTCTCCTTTCCCTAGAGTTGGGGTTCTCAGGACAAGCTGTGTCATGCAAAAGATAAGATAAATCCTTGTAGTAGGAGTCTTGTCTTAGGGAGATGTATGCTACTTCATTTCACCATAGCGTCATTTCATTTTCCCACTCAGGATCTTCATTTGCTTGATCCTGTGCTTCGATTGTGAGCTTGCACAAACCTTTCCCCTTTACTAGCTTGGCCGGTTTTATATCTATATAAAATTCCTAGACTACTTCCATCTAGTTCCCTCTTCTTTCCCCCATCTCTTGTTGGGTAAACAGGGATCGGACCGCGGGGTGTGGCATAATCAACTTAGTGTGATTCTTGAGGATGTAAGACCTGAAATTTTTTACGGCCTTATAGACCGCGTAGGCCTGTTTGTCTATGGAAGGATAATTGATCTCATCTCCTTGAATATTGGTACTCATAAATGACACTAGGGCTTCATTGTTGTCATCATCCTTCTGAGTCAAAACTGCAACTAGCGATTGGTCGGAGGCAAAAGTATAGAGGTTAAAATCTCTATTAAAATCGGGACTTCGCAACACCGGGACCCGGGATATGGCCTCTTTGATATTGTTGAAAGCATATTTTCGTTCATCATCCCACTTAAATTCAATGTCCTTGTGAATCATCCTTTGCAAGGGTTTGATAATTTTGGCGAAGTTGGGAGTGAATTTCCTCACAAAATTGATTTGCCTGAAAAAGGACTGCATAGCTTTCTTGTTATGGGGTAGTGGAATTTGAGCTAAGGCCTTAATCCTTTCAGGGTCTATGCAGATCCTTAATTGAGATATAATATTCTCTAACAACTTCCCTTCCTTGACACCAAAGATAGTCTTCTTGGGGTTCAGAGATATATCGTATTTTCGACACCTTTTGAAAATCTGAGTTGAGTGCTGGATGTGTTCTTCCCTATTCTTCAAATACAATATTACATCATCTAAATATGCTACCACACACCTATTGATAAGTCCCCGAAAGACCACGTCCATGGCCCTTTGGAAGGTTTCTCTTGCGTTGATTATCCCAAAGGGCATAGGTTTATAAGCGAAGGTTCCACATTTGGTTCGAAAAGTGGTTTTCAGACAGTCTTCCTTTGAAACCAACACTTGGTTGTATCCTGAGAAACCGTCTAGTAGAGAGAAGATATCTGAGCCCGAAATGGTTTGCAAGAGTTGCTCCATCGTTGGGACTAGATAATTGTCCTTTTCTGAAGCTCTGTTTAGGTACCGAAAATCTACGCAAAGTCAGATTTCTCTCGATTTTTTCCTTACCAGGACAAGATTTTCCAGCCAGGAAGAATGCCTAACCTGGAAAATTATCTTCGCATCTAGAAGCTTCCTCAATTCCTGATACATGAGGGGTCCCAGGGATGGGTGATACTTTTGGATGGGAGGGGTTCACATCATGAGCGCCAATTCTGTTGATGGGTCTTAAATCCCTTGATTTCAACAACACGAACCAAACCTGCCACTGAGGCCCAATTAGACTCTGCAGCATTTGAGATGGAATGGTTATCTGGATCTTGCGATCGAGCCTATTTATCGATGGTCTTTATGTTTTTCTTGTGAAGGATCTCCCTTCAAGTAGGACTGTTCGTTTCTATATTTTTCTGTTGGGTGGGGTTGGTTTGAGAGACACAAGCCAGCATAAGACAACTTGACAAGTAACAAGATTGAATTTCAACTACCGGGAAGAGGCTGAGCTTGGGATAACCTGCTGCTCAATCATGCAGACAATAATTCTATACCAAAAGGCCTAGTAATAATACATTAACCAAATGAGCATCCAATTACTACCTGAGAATCTAATTAACAGAAAGAAAAACACACGTGTAACTAAGATCATGGAAAGCAAAATAATTCATATACCATAACATTCATCACATAACAACACAATGATTTATCTTCATCATTTAAAGCAAAGAGTATCAAAAAGTTATACCAGATAACTTGACAATAGAATCGATTTCTCTTACTCATTTACTGCATCATTCTTGGAACAGGATATGCAGTAATTCTTCTCCAAAATCCAATCACATACATCTGATGAAAACAACTTATCTTTGGTCCAGAAGGACTTCTCAATTTATAGTAGTCTCAAAATATTTATCAACAACCAAAAATGAAAGATTTCTTACAACAACCATTGACCCTTCGTTAATCGGTCACTGTCTCTATTTATAATATAAAATTCAACTGTAATTAATGGCTAAATAAGATTTAGGTCAAACAAAAAATCGCCACATGGCGTGATCATCCAACAGTTTCTTTCAACAGTCCACCTGAGATGTCTCTTGAAAAGGGTGAGTTCTTTCATATTCAGACCAACTGATAAACAGATCTTCATAGGTTTGAGCCCATGGGAACCTATGTTGTTCCATAGGGGCAGCATATACTCCTCTGATATCCACTGCATGCATCCGGTACTTTACCAAATTGGAGTTCAACTATTGCAGCATGGCTCAAGCTCTGATTGGGTGTCCTGCGAATTGTTGCACTTTCCCTGG
>JASDQU010372703.1:50773-62662 GCA_032191745.1 Picea mariana
GATCAACCGTGACCACTTTACCCTGGTGAGGAAAACGTAGGACACGGAAAAGGGTTGACATGACAGCACGCATAGAATCGACCCAACTTCGTCCAAGGAGAAGATTATAATCTAGAGGAGTATCGAAAACTTCCACTTCTATCTGGACGGTCTTACCTTCTAGAGTAACAGGCAATGATGGAAGAACACCGTATGGTTTGAAACTGGAGCCATTGAAGGCTCGCAAAGTATTTTGTGATTCTGTTAACAGTGGACAGCCAATGGCTTTCCAACAAGAAAAAGACATTACGCACGTAGAGGCACCCTCATCAACAACCGTCCGACAAATGCTCTTGTCAGCGACCACAACCTATATCTAAAATTCAAGTTGTGGAGGTAACCTTGGAATATGATCATCCAAGTTAAAGACTATCAAATTCGAATCCATAGGATCAATTCCACCTATCGCTTTCAACAGAGCCCTTCGCTGTGCAGGACAAGATTGAAGGACTTCGAGGGCATACATCGTTGAGGGTGCTTGGGCCAGATCTTCGACAATACTATAGTTCTGAGCTGCCCTAGCATGAGGATTGAATGCTGACTTCTTAATGACACCTTTGGGAGGTCATAAAACTGTATCAAGACTTGGTCTTTCGATATGAAGAGGACCATTTGTAGGTGGATTTGGTGGAGAGGGATGAACCAAATCAGGGGGTAAGTCGTCAACCTTATCCTTAGAAGGAGTATAGTCTTTAGCTCTAGTGGTAAGTGCAATGCTGTTCTTCATGGAATCACTAGTGCACATCAAAACATATGACTGTGTAGAGGTAGAGGGTTGGTCATGGATGACCAATGAAGCCTGTTGTTGATACGAGAAGGGTTGAGACAAGACAACCGGTGTAGAAGGTTTTGGTGTTCCTTGAAGGAACTTGGTGACCTCGACACGTCTCAGACAATATTTTGTGTAGTGATCGTCACCACACATAAGGTAAGGATATCGTGGCTTCCGTTTATCTCGGTCATCAACAGGAGGTGGTTTGGTTTGTTCATTAGGATTATTGTTTTTACCCTCCTTATTCTTGCCTCTCCCTTTTCTAGACTTAGTCTTACCAGTCGGCGTGGACTGGACAACATTCACTTCAGAAGTTTTACCGGCGGGAGGAGCAGGCGACGAGGCACTTTGTACATTAGAAGAATTGGATTTCGGGGTTGTATTAGACATAGAATGTGAGTGTCTATGAGTGGAACTAATCACACCATCAGCTGCATGTGAGGCAGCTGGAACAATAGGAGTAGTAGAAGTACCAGGACGAGGTAGATCAGGCAGTAAATCATACAAAGTTTCCGTTTGTGAATAAACGAGATCAAGATACTGAGCACGGCTAATAGCCTGCTCTTCAGTGACAACACTGCCCATAACAATGTCTTTTCCAATTTTGTTTACAAAGGATTTTGTAAACCATTCTGCTAGTAACTGATCAGGAAGCTCAAGTTTGATGATACGTCTCCTTCGTCGCCACTCATGAATATGATCAGATATATGAGTGCTCATACTTTGTTTGAAAGAGGTTAAAATCTCAGTCCCGGTATCGTAACGGATCGGTAACTGGTAATGTGTTAGAAAAGCCATCGCAAGGGTGTTGAAATTGGAAAAGAAACCTCGTGGTAATTCAATGTACCACTTTGCAGCAGCTCCTGTAAGAGTTCATTGAAAAAGACGCAGTCTAATGGAGTCATCCATAAACGAATTGGATGAACACCACAAGTGGAAAGTCATGACATGATTATTTGTGTCCTCTCCCGCCTTCCCATCGAATTTTTGAATATCCGATGGAAGCTTTGCAGAAATAGTAGGTCATTGGGGAGAGTGACGAATAGGATCGTTAAGAATCCTAGAAAATTCTGGCAAATCCAAAGTAGCAAGAAAGGGCAATTGTCGATTCACTTGTGGATACTGGTGACTTTGGGGCGGAAGCCCTGTTGGTAGACCAGTAGGTCCATATGTAGTTTGACCCTAGAGAGAAGATCCTGGTTGGCCCTGTGGTGGTTGAATAGGATAATAACCCCAAGGATTTTGACCTTGAGTTTGGGGTTGATTCGACCAGAGCCCCAGATAGGATTAGTCACCCCTGGATATGGTTGGCCTAGAGTAGGAACAACTGGTTGCCCCCCAACATTTTGAGGAAAGTTTTGCATAAGTTGATTCCAATGATGGGCCAATGTAGGAGGTATATTTGGTCCTAACGGTGAGGTCGGTGCCCCTACCAAAGGGATAGTCCCACCCGGAAGTTGTATACCAATGATAGGTTGTGCAGTAGTTGTAGTATGTCTGGGAAAAGGAAACGTACTACCCTGACCACCAACAGGAACTTGTAAATTAGGTGCAACGGTCGGAATAATGCTACCAGCATTAGGATTACCAGTAGGAAACTGAGGGAGTGTCGGGATGAAATCAGGAATAGGATGCCCAGGAAAATGAGGACCACCTGGTGAACCAGCTGGAGTTTGGGGTGGTGTCAGATGCGGAACATTCAACATAGGATTTAATGCATGGTAACCAGGAGGTAGATTTGGAGTAGCCTTGGGTATTCTCTGAGTGTTAATAGGTGCAAGAGTAGTTGTAGGAATCTTGATTTGGACACTCGTAGTGTTTGCGATATGGGCCATCTCGGGAGGGAGAACAAAACGATAGGTGGTAGTCTCTGGTGCAGCCCCTTGTTCAGGGAACACAGAAGGGTCGATGACTTCGTAGACAGGGGATTCAGTACCAAACAAGACTTGTTAGAAATCACCTGACCAAGAAGGATCTTGGCCAACTACACCGTGAGAAGGCCCGACGATTGATTCAGTAGATGGAAGATCTTCACCAAAAAGATGAAATCGCCCTGAAGTTCGTTCACCACGACGAATGCGATAATCCTCTATAGTATTGGTAATTCGAAATTCCGCAAGAGGATCAGTGGTATGTAATTGTGGAGGTGGTGTAAAGACTTCTAAGACGTCACTTATGTCTACGTGTGGTAGAGTAACAAGAGGGATTTCACCCGGATGAGGAGATTCCTCAGGGGTACCCTCAGGTGTTGTTGTGTGCAAAGGTTGTGAAGCTTTCGGATGTTCTGGAGACAAACCTTGCATCCTACGCGAACGTCGCGGGGGAGAAATTGTAAATGAGTAACAAACTCTCCAACGAAAATCCTATGGTCAACTATGAGAAAAAAACAACATATACTAGTAAATAAAAATCTATAGATAATCACCAAGCAAACAATACCTTCTAATATCGAAGCCACTAGTTGGTGATGAAATCCAACGTCGCAACAATGAGACAAGAAGGGGCAGGGCTAAGGTGGAAAAGTTACATTGACGACCTGCTTAACAGACTTACGCCCTGGTGCAAGCTCCCACACATAATCGTGGGTATACCCTCCAAGGAGCCCGAGTGAGTTTGATCAATGTCGATTCCAGGTACCGTGGAGACTTTCCCCTCCACAGTCACCTTGGGTAAGAATCTAGAGAGAAAGGCCACTAAGGTTACCACAGACAACAGTATTGCCTGGGGAAATAGTTGTCAGTCTGATCCACACGCAAAGGAAGGGTATCGAGCCCAAAATCAACTCAAAGGCTTCCACTCATAATTTTGGGTATACCTCAGAGTGACCCCCATAATACGTGAAATCTATACACTGATGTCAACAGAGAAGGTTAGTATCTCTGTCAACACAAATGCGACCTAATGCTTGACCCTTGTGTTAGAAGGGCTTCCCAGGACAATATGCAGCCAATGGAATTTTACACTCCCTATCTCAAGATGCTATTGTGTGTTTTTGAGCTTTGGAGAGTGTGTCTCTCTTCCTACTCCAAAGCACTAGCCTAGATAAATGTTGGTGTGAAAGAGCCCTATAAAAGAGTTACTAGATCAATTTTAATATTGCACAATGTTTTTAATGGTTGTTTTTTACTCAAAGGCAACGGAAGTGAAACTCAATGATGTGTGACTCTGACCCAATCAATGCAAGGATATGATGAAATGTAATTTTTTTATTTGATGAATCCTAGTTATGGGAGAGAGAAAACAATTTCTGAATCAATCTCAATATTATAATGCAGATGTGATGCTCAATTTCCTTTTTGATGTTAATACAAACAATCATGTATCTATGAATGATGTCTAGATGTCTTTTTCAGAACTTCAATACTTTGAAATTTGATTTTCAATGGTGTTTCAAAAGTAAAACAAAGATCTTGAAAGAAAACATACAGTTCACTTTCCAAGAAGAACTCTAACAAATGAGAAGAGAAAAACAAATTATAACAACCCAAATAAACAACCCAATCCAAAAACTTTCAATGAAAGCAAAAACAAAAACAAACCAAAAGAGCTTCTCAATGCAAATGAAAATTGTCCTTTTGGACCAACAAGTACAAGAGAAACATTAAAATCTTAACTTCCTATCAATCACTGATTCCTAACCAACACGACACATTCCACTCCAGTAATCAGAGAGAAGAAAAATACCAATAAAGGATAAGAGATGAAAGTCAAGTGGAAAGAGCAAGAACAAGCCTAGAAAACCTAGATCAAGTCCAGCAAGCGAAAGAAAGAAAAAATAGGCAAGACAGTAATCCAAAGAGTCAAAAAGACTTAAATCAACCTTACTGAGCTATTGCAAAAGTCAGAACTTGATTTCAAAAAAAATTCAAAATCTGCCCACAGGCGAGCCTTGGACACAGTGCGAGAATGTAAACTTCTCGCAGGTCACTTAAGTGCAGACTGCGAAATTTTCACACTAGAGTGTATAAGAAAAGTGCGAACTATCAGGGTTCTCACAGGCTGGTAATAGGCACAGTGCGGGAATCCATGAAACTAGTGAAAAAATTGAAAAATCAAGCAAAAATCAAAATGACTTTTGGACTCAGAAGGTCACTCAGGGTATCCTAAGGACTCAGAGATTTACAAATTAGGAGAAAAAGATGACCAGAGCAAATGGCCACAGAAAATCCAAAAACCAAAAAGACAAAAAGGGATAATTCCCTAGTGGAGTCGCCAATTTTGTTTCAGGATAAATTCGTGAGTGCGGACATAGACCAATCTCCCTAGATCCACCTGGATCTAGAACAAAGAAAGACAGAATACTACTCTTTCCCTAGATCTAGACTATTGAATGGACTAAGAGAAATGTATAGTGAACATACCTTATGAATTCTCTCCTTAAATCTCTGTTGTTCCTCTCTCCTCTCCGATGCTCTTGTGTCGTCCAATCACAACAGTACAAACCAATCGAAGTACAAGCAAATTAATATATTCAATACCTAGTCTATACATGTGATCAAGGAATCATGTAATAAGATGACATCATCATTATGGGAAAGGGACATATTCATGTATTGAATTAACTGAAAGAGAAATATACAACCTGAGCCTTGATGTCGTAGATCTCCTTTCAATGGCTTTTGGTTCTAACACACACTTGCTCAAGCATGAAGAAAATCAACTACCCGTGATGACCTTGCTGTCATCTCTATCTGCTGCAGCATCAATTCTCCATACAATCATGCACCAATTCTCCAATAGATCTCTCCATCTTGCTAACCTCTTGTTAACTTTCTTATTAATCCCTTCCATGAGTATTCTCATCAATTTATAAGAGAGAATAGGTTAGTTGCTAGGATAAGAATGATCCCAATAAATCTGGAATGCCAGCTTCTGAACAACCATTCGAATACCAACTCATCCTTCTAGAAGATTCCCTTCTAGAAGGCTCGAGAATCTTAGCTTTTTCCTTTGTAAAAAGATGTCCACACCCTGTCAATGAGTACAGTGTGAGAATTTTTCACCCTAGTTGAATGCAGCATGCGAGAATGTATCATTCTCGCAGGAGAGTATATAAGCAACCTGCGAACTATCTTTCAAAACATGATTTCTAGAAATAGATAAGAGCAACCCTTTTCAGGAATGAGTTCTCTAATGAGCAGTTTGATTTTCTATTATCATGATACTATCATGACATCATCTCGATGACCAAAAATGTGGATAAAACCTAGGAATCTATCTTTGTAGCAAGGGTAAAGTAATCAAAGTAAGCACGTCTTTACTACAATTAAGATATCGCTCAGGGCTGCTGCTTTTGTTTATGAAATTGGTGCTTTCAGGTAACTAATGCGTTCTTCGTTACTTTCTCCGTTGATGCTTCCTCTTCTACTACTACTGGTAGTGGTGCTTTAATAACTCGATCTGGAACCTAGATACTGCTTATGCCCATCATGCTATTAGGTTAACAACCGGCTATGGAGCTTTGTTCTGTTCCTGCCCCTTCTCTCTCTGATGACTCTGTTGCGGGCATCCCCGGGTCTATCTGCTACTTAGTAAATAGGCTCTGGTCCCGGATCAACAAGGTCATCTACTAGAACTGCACCTAGATATGGAACCGTACAAAGGAATGCTGGCACTGGAAAGGAATTGGACTATATGATGGTGGGGCAGGCTTAGAGGGGAATGAAGGGAAGGATCAAGTGATACAGAAAAGATTAGAGGAGGAATGCCTTCTAGGTGAGGGTGGACAAGAAGAGGGGTAAGAAGGAAATGAGGTAGTCCTAGAGGTCAACCAATCATCACATTTAGGGTGTTCCGAAGAAGGTTTGATCTCTAAGTCTTCCAGGATCATGTTGAGGGATCCTATAAGATAAGAAGGAGGATTAAGGGAATCAGGAGGCACATCACCCCATGCCTATGATGGGGGCAGTTCCTCTAAGTCTTTTGGTGTAGCCTCGGGTTGGGGGGAAGGTTTGGTGTCAATAGGTTGAGGAGGAGAAGCTTGTCTTGAGAAGGTGTCTGATTGAGATGTCTTAGCTTATTTATGAGTAGTGTATCATTGAGAGGTAATAACTTGGATTGGGCAAGATCATAAGCCCTTATTGGAAGAAGAAGAGTGCTTCTATATAAGGATACAACATTCATCTACGTTGTGAGTGTTACATTTATGATACCTGTACCACTTGTCTAAGCTAGGGAAAGGGTAAGAACCTGAGTCTTTGTGATCAATTGCATGAGTACTTGTTTTGGAAGAGGGTGCCTTACATTCCTCATGCCGCATGGGTGGAGGTATGTAAGGCTCTGGAGGAGGGGGCCTTTAAGGTAAGGCTGGAGGTTCGACTTGGTCAACCTGTTGAGGAGGGAAAGTTTTCTTAAGAGAGCCTTTAAGGTTTTAAAATACTATAAGAATTCTTTCTTCAAGTTGTCGCATGCAGGGCATGACTTCACAACAAGTCCTACATGAGGTAGGTGGTTGTATTTTTTCTTGGACAGGAGGGGGAAAAGTTGTATAAGAAACTTGGTTAAGAATAGTAAATGGTATCATGTTGGGAGGAAGTGGTGGGTCTCCTCCATGGTTAACTTGGTTAACATAGTATGGGGTAGGTCCTCCTATGTTACAAGGCTAGGTCTGAATTGTTGTATGAGTAATTGGACGACTACCAGGAGGCATGCTAAGAATACTCATATGAGTGAGATGAGATACGTTGGACATGTTTTGAGGATAGAGCTGGTTGACCCCAAGATGCACTGAGCTAAGGAAAAAAGAGATGGAAAGAGGAAAATCAGAGGACTCCATAGTCTAAGGGGCAAGGGGAAAGTGATAAGAGAAAAGGGAGGGGAAATCCAATAGATTAGTTAGGACCTTAGATCATCTTAATGATGGCCTAGGGCTGTCGATGATTAGGGTAATTTGATTAGGTGTTAGATTAGTTTTGACTAGCAAATTAGAAAGGGAAATTAGGCCAACTAACTAGGGTTAATTAACCAACAATTCCTTTAGTCAGCTAGAACCCCTCATTCCGAAAATGGAAAGAGAAAAAGGGGGAGAACTCACCCAGAAATATCTGATGTCAATTCTTAATCTCCCTGGGATGAAGTGGAGAGTTGTTATAGTCCTCCAAGAGTAATCCACATCCTAGAATGACCTGCATGCTCAGATCCAAATTACTGCAAGAGAATACTTGCCCTAATCTCTAATACAAAGATATTTATGTAATATAACCAATAACCACTAGATCTACTACTATAAAGAAAAAGAAATGAAGTATGTAGAATAGATAGATCTAGTGCCCTTAGAGGGGATGATACCTCCCCTTCCCTAGCTATGATGGAACCTCCCTTGAGGTTTTAGGGTTTCAACTTCCAAGGTATGAGTGGAACTATGCCAAAGAAGATGCCTTAGGATGAATCAATCAAACCTGCAAGATTAGAATCAAGATGGCCAAAGGAGTCCCAATAGAGGTGCTATAGATGCCAGGTGTAAGTAGCCTTAGGGGCTTGAAAGAGGTGGGAGGATATCAGTAGCTAACCCAAGACACGGGGATTTAGATATTGCTCAAGGCTTCGACCATCTTACCAGACAGTGACCGGGTAAATTGAACAGTTAAGTATTGATATGATCTTTTATGCATCTGATCTTTATTGATATGATCTTTATGTTACTGACTATGTTACTGCTAACTAAGGGCATCATTACATATTTACATTAAGGCCCCTAAAGTGTGGATTGACTTAACCTCTTCTATCTGCACCCTTAAGGTAGCTTTATAGCGGATGGATCACACCCCGGTACCTTATCTCCTCATTCACCAGATCAGAGTTTATTATATAATTTCCTAGATAACCCCGTGCTTGGTTACTGTCCTTGCCCCCCCTCATCAATAAGTAACTTGGAAAAGAGATAAACGCTCCTCTCCCCTATGGTTGAGCGTTCAAACCCTTACTTCTTTCAATTCTTTATATATGTCATTTTAGGATCTTCCTTATTTACTTTATTATTTATATTATTTACTTCCCTACCTTTGGACAGAGATTGACTATTCTAACGAGCTTTAGGTTTCATCCCTGTATATTTATAGTTTTAGCCCAGCCCACATCCATGTTCGGGGAGTACCAGACCCCACCCAACCTTCCCAACCTTGGTACCGGCCTCCCCACCTGGTGCCTTCTTAGGCCAAGGGTAATACAGACATCAAATAACCCCAGACAGAGACTGTTTTCCAAACGTGTTCGAAAAAGGTGGAACGATACATACCCATACCCATTTTGGTGGAACCCATAGCAGACATTATTAGACGAGGCACGCTAGTGGTTTTACTACTCTTCTTTTGAACCAACTTGAATTAGACTCCTTACTAGAAATCCTTATGAAACCGGAATCATTTTTTGGAGTCGCTTGAGACCTGAACCTTTAGTTTTATATTGGGTGGGATCTTCTCTACGAACCTTGTTTTTTAGATTCTTTTGGATTATGGTGCCCAGGAAAAAAGTGAAGGGACAATTACTAATGAATCGAGTTCCCTATAGACAAACTCGAGTTCGGGAACCAAAATGGATCATTCTCCTGTCCGACCCCGGAGAAACCAAATTGTTCTTTATTAAAAGCATGTTTTAGGATGTTTTTCGGATCCACCGGACCAACCCCAAATTGCATATTCATCAAATTTTTAAGGGTCAAAGGATATTGAATAGTAATCTATTTTACTCTTAGATTACTTTATCTGGAATTACTTCGCATCCATCAAACTCTATGCCCTACTTCCGGGGTATTAAGAAATGTATGAAAATGCCCTGTCTAACAACCCAACTGCAACAACCATTGAATCCGGCCACCCCATTCTAGCCAGCTATTCCTGCAAGAGCCATACCTTAAGCTCATGAGCTAAAAGCTATGCTGCCACCTGCCTGATTGGATTGGAAGGAATTACCTTACATGATGGAAATCAACTGTTTTGAGAAAGTATAATTCGGGACCCAAATAGATCAATATGCCAGGGAAACCGGATACACCAATCTTTGATCTATTAAATGTGTGTTGGGGAAGGTTTCTGATATCAACAGGTATCACAAGAATGCTCCTCCCCCAATTTTAGGGACTGCTTAAGCCTGCAGGATTACTGTAAGTTTGACCTAGAACCACCACCCCCCCAGTCGTCGGATCGTCAGAACTGCCTTCTTGTATTGATAAACTACTCCCATAATTGAGATATTGGGTGGAGCTTGGGCACTTTTAACATTCATATTACCTTTTCCTGTAGGAAAACCTTATGGGGAAGGACCTATATCAACAACCTAGTGTCTTAACCACCCTTTATATACCAGCTGGATCAATTACCTGAGCTTTGAGCATTCATGGGCTCGGGTTGGCACTATGACCAGTTGTATTCTATTTATAAGCCTACACTATGTTGGGCACTTTCACTTTTAGATCAGTCGTATTACCTTTAGAAGCCTACTTTATGAAAGGAAATTTTACAGACAACTCATCGTTTTAACTGACTGCCTTGCCCGATTCTATCCGTTCACTACAGCTAGAACCCTTATCTTGAATGATGCATGGATGATGGATGGAGGATCTGGGAAAGTTGGAATACTATCGAACAGATACCTATCATTCGTTTAATCGTGCATGGAAAGGACACTTTCTACTATTTATTCATCCAGAACTTATTAGATTGAATCGGGGCGGGGGGCGAGCTTCCAGATACGATTGATGAATTAAGACAACCAGTATTTCCAGGAGATGCTTTGTTTGATAAAACTTCTTGCTTTATGAATCTTAGGAGGGTAGGGCACTCTTACTATGAACCCTTTACTTACTACTTTCCCTTATGAATTCTTTTGGGCACCACGTATTACCTATTTTTCCGGCTGAGCCGATACAATATCGATTCATCAATTTGAATCCGGCTAGGAATAGACTAACCTTTATGCCTCCACCTTCTAGTACCCACCCACCTAAAGACCTCTCCCTTTTAGCCCTGATGAACACTTGCCTCATGAATCTTTGAGTTGCTAGGCACTTAGACCCTTTACTAGCGCACTTTTAGCCTACCTTGCCTTATGTTTGACCACCAATCTTTTCTCTTTACTAACCTCTATTTAACCACTTAGTTAGTCATGTCCCACACTTACTGCATTGAATGGAAGAGCTTCAACATAGAGCAGAGTTGTTGGATGGATGGGATGGGCATACGGCAAGGCTAACACTTGCTTTCAGATTCTTAGCAGTAGCATCACTAGTCCTCTCTTACTCTGCCTATGAACCTTTTACTTACGTGCATACCACCTATTCCACCATACTTTACTTACTACTTGCCTTCACCTCACCTTATTGAGTGCTGCCTGCCCTTACCCAACAACCTCTTACTTCAGGAAAGAATAGGAATCCTCTGTGGATACGGTGCTATCTTCTCTTTTCGGATCGGACCAGGCCAGCCAGATATTTATTGATTCATTGAAACAGACAACATCGTTGCTAGGAGGACCTTTAGATAGATGCTTACTTGCCTGAACTTTAGTTTACCTACTCTACTATCAACCCACCTACCAACCTATATTTCATACCTTGCTTACCCAACTTAGTGATTGATGCCCCCTTTGATTCAACCAAGAATACTCTCAGTAGGGGAGGCTTCTATTAACCCCTACCTTGGTTCCACACACCCTATTTACCCACCTTAAGACCTAGACATTTTTGTCCTATACTTGTTCTCCCTATACCACTTGCTTCATGAATCACTTAGTGGGCACTTAATGCTAGAGACTTCTCTTTCCAGTCGGGATTCACCAAGCTTACCCTTACCTTTCCTTACTCCCTTCACCTTAGGACGATGGAATGTTTCCCAACTCATTGCTGAAGCCAAAAAAATGAGGAATGTATTCCCCATATGCATGCAACGATCGATCTATTTCATATTTAAAAACATCTCAGATAATATAAAAACACTATTGTATTGAGACGTACAGTAGAAACTAAAATATAGATACGTACGATCTATGCTACGCGCACACATCATTATACGATTGATCAACCGATGCAACAACCTGTTGAACCTTTCTAGTTTGACCTCCACAAGTGGAAGGAATATAGTGCAATC
>JASDQU010372703.1:66159-78769 GCA_032191745.1 Picea mariana
AAAAAAATACATATATAAGTAGTTTTATGTATCTGCAAAGAATGAAAATATCACTCACAATCCTTAAAATAATATATTCATACACATAAAAGTATAAACAATTAACAAAATAATATATTATGAAACTATAATATAATAATAATATAAGAAAAACATAATATGTCAATTGGGTTTATCCCAAGTGGTTTATGTTGAGGGGTGTTTTTCCCCCTACTCAAGTTCAATTCCTGCAAGTGACATATTGAGCTCTTAAATGAGCTAGCTATTGAAAAAAAGCCTCGTCTTTCTAAAAAATGTGTTTTACTATCCTCAAAATGAGGGGAAGTGCCCGATGGGTTTCCCTAGGCTCTATTCCAAAGTAAAAAAAAAAATAAGAAAAAGGAATATAAATAAAATATACTGAATCTGGATATTGGTAAATTTGGAAGGTGTAAGGCCAAGACCCTAGTGGTCTCAATCTCCCAGTAGGTGTATAGACTGGATCGGGAGGACAGTGAATCAAGGACTAAGCTTTGATCGTTGATAGAGGAGACGTCAATTTGACTGTGCGTTGGAAAGGAAAGATCGACGACTATGGTCGATTGCGCATGGGTAAACTGATCAAAGATTAACAGAGGTCTACCCCCAAAAAATTTGAGCACATGGTGCAAAGAGGAGGACACACATCAGCGTGTAGCAGTTGCGGGTACTCCTCTACATTGGGGTTGTAACCAGAAGCTATCCCCACACAATTAAGCCCCCGGTGATATCTCCTGGGCAAGTGCAGAAAGGTATTATGCTTGGGGTTTCCAGTTGTGGTCCTATGGAGTTTTAACGTCGAGAATGATAGCAAGTTCAAGTCTGTGACATCGAGGTGGGACAACATTGAGAGTTGGAAGAAATCACGAGACAAAGTGTTGGGGAGGAGATCGAGACCTATTAAAGGTAATGAAGTTTATCCGCTCTGAGACTCTGGTTCTCTAGTTATGCTATGTATTTGAGACTTCTTGTTTAATGAAAGTTAGCTTCTTTCCATCTCTTTGTAAACTTTGTGTTAAAACACTCGGAATTGGAGGATCTAGTCAAGGGTGGTGGTGTTGTTGTGATGCAAGTTTGATCACTGCAATATCTTCACCAGTTTTGATCAGTTTCTTGTGTTACCTTTTCCCCTCTTATATTGAGTAGCTCGGAACTGGAGGATTTAGTCGAGTTGTTATAGCAGCATTGTGATGTAGGTCCAATCATCATGTTGTTGTAGCTGTGTCATTTAGACATATCTTAATGTCTGAAACTTTGAGTCCAAGAGGATATTGTTCTCAAAGATTTTCTTCCTTAGGCTGCTGGAAGACCAGAGGTCCATAGCAGGCCCTTACATCTTCTCACCAATTCTTCCCCCTACTTACCTTTTACAACAAATCATTGACTAAAGTTAGACCAAGACCTCACCTTCTTATGCATGCTAGCCCAATTTTATGAGTTAAAGTGATATATCCCAAGTATGCATCCATTAATCCACCATTAAATCATTTCATTGTGACATACAAATTGATGGGTATTAGGCTTACCCCTACCACAATCCAGGGGTGACTTCTGGTGCTAACATTTCTAGCGTTGTTGTCGGGGATGAAGTTGAATATTTTCCATGGGATTGAACGACAAAGCTTACTGGTTTTGAAAGTGCATAGGAGCTTAGTACATCAAAGATTGCAACTATGCACCTGGCGACTCCACTATGGAAAATTCATTGTGACCACTCCACTGGTGACCTCACTGTTTCAGCTGTGGCTTCCAGAGGTAGACATACGAGGTCTACTCCCCGGCTACCTTTAGCAACACCTGAAGCAGATCCAAAGAAACTTATCATAAAGGGAAAGGCCCCTCAAGAAGGCACTTCTACTATTGAGCCAAGTATTTCTGATGATTTTCATTGCCCTCCTTTAGAAACTCTGATATCTACTTCTCATTTTCCTATCAGACCTCCTGTTGGATTTTCTCGAATTTTAAATTTTGGGAGTGTTCCTGTTGAGTTTTCCCCTTCTGGTCTTGGATTGGAGGGAGAGAGATTTTTCACTCCTATCTCCCTTGATGTTGTAGCCTGGTCTCAACCTATAAATTCAAAATATTTTCCTACCCCAGGCTTTACCACCCCTCCTCCTATTAGAGTTACCGATTTGGAGGAAAGAGAAGCCTCCGCTTCTCCTAGCCCTATGACCTTTACCTCATATCCTCTGTTGTTTCCCTTCCCCCTAGGAAGCTCAGTTCCAGCCTCCCCTATCCTAACCCCTTCTCCACCTAATTCTCTTCCACCTCATATCCCTATGGCAGGTGCTAATCCCCCTAGAAACTGAATGGATGCCATAGTGGTTGCAAGATATGCCCCCCTAGTCCTACCTCAACCCATGAATGCTCTCCCTGCTGGAAATTACCTAAAATACATGCCTAAGTTCACTGGAGAGGAAGACATAACTGTTGAAGAGAACCTTGTTTTCCTCTACAGTTATGCAGACAATCTGAACATTGAAAACGAAGATGTCTGGATGAGAGTTTTTGTCCAGAGCCTTGATGGAGAAGTTAGGAAATGGTTTAGGGTATTGGCCCCTGGATCTATTACTAGGATTGAAGCTCTAAACGATATTTTCCTGAGGCAGTGGGGAGATAAAAAATATTTGATGTATTATATCATAGAGTTTGGGTCCCTGAAGAGAAAGGAAGGAGAGTTTGTCTCTGACTTCTCCAAACGATTCAATAAGATGTACAATAAGATCCCTACTGATATAAAACCCACAGAATCCCCTGCCAAAATCACTTATGCTAGTTATTTTGACCCCGATATATGCCTCCTGCTCAAAGAAAGAATAGCTACTTCCTTGGCTAACATGCAAGATGTAGCCCTGGAAGTAGAATCCAATGTGTTGGCAGTTGACAAGCTCAGAAGAAAATCTGATAGAGACAAGGGAAGAGGAAGAGCTAAGGCCTCAACCTCTGGTTCTTTTGTAGATTACCCCCAAGTGGATGAATTGACCAAAATGGTAAAGTCCCTGTCTACAGAGATGTAGAAGATGAAAATGGAAGGGAAGCAGACATACAGAAATCCACAAAACATTGACATCAGAGGTAATTTCAGGAGGCCGAACAACAATGCTCCTCAGATTATGCCAAGGGAACAAAGGGACAGGGATAGAAATGATCAGAAAATTCAGGCTCCTCTCCAAAATAACCTTGTTATTGATGAGGGAAGGGAAGAAGAAGAGCTTCACCCTGGAATTCATTGTATTGGAGATACCTCTCCATTTCCTCATTTAACTCAATCTGCATACGAGGAATTCCTCATGAACAGTAAAGTAAATGAGCTGAGTAAGGGGGAGAAGACCAGTATAGTCCAAACAAATACAACCTCAAGTCTAAGAAGAAAGAAGGGAAGTCTGACATCCCTGATCAGCCTTCTAGAGAAAAGAAACCTACTAAAGATGTAGCAAACAACAACAAGGAAACGAAAGCTCATAATCCCTCACTAGTAGCCAAAGACCATGTCCCAGAGGTGAGGGAAATTCTGAAGCCTCCTTCCTCCTTTAACCTTGAGCATGAAATTCAAAAAATTAGAATTCCTATGCCCCTTTCAGAGCTAGTCAAACATGAAGATTCAAAAGGTCCCTCTCTAAATTGTTGTAGTCCAAGCCACCCTGCCATTCTACAGACTCAGTGGACCTCCAAGATGAAAATCCAATAGTGATATTAGGCCCTATGGTAGAAGATAGAGATGATTCATCCCCTCCCTTCTACACATCATTGAACATACATGATAACGTACTACATAACTGTCTGATGGATTCTGGGGCATCCCATAACCTCATGCCCAGAAATTTCATGGAAGAACCTGGGCTGGAAGTCACAAATGCTTACCATGACTTGTATTTCTTTGAATCTAGTAGGGTGCAGTGCCTTGGGGTCATCAAAGATCTAGTTGTGACCTTGTTTCAACTTCCTATGAAAAGTGTGGTTATGGACATTGTAGTGGCTGACGTCCCCCCCAAATTTGGCATGTTATTGTCAATATCTTGGATAAAAAGACTTGGGGGAACATTGCATATGGACCTCACATATGCTACCATTCCAGTCTTTGGAGGGGAGCATAGAAGATTGTACAGAGAAGTTCAATTGGCCTACATTGTCAGTAATGAGGTAGACCCCACTAATCATCCTATCTTCGCCATTGATACTGATTTGGGATCTAGCTTATTGAAGCTCATAGATGCCTATGAGCCTCTTCTTGGGATTAGGAAGTCCATTCCCCCCTGTGAAGATTCTTCCTTGATCACCTCTGTATGGAAAATATTCTTTGATGGAGCTTTTTCTAGAGAAGGTGTTGGTGTCAAGGTAGTTTTTGTTTCCCCTGCTCAAGAAACCATATCTTTGTCATACAAATTAGAATTTGAAGCTACCAATAATGTGGCAGAGTATGAAGCTCTTGTTTTGGGCTTGAGAGCTGCAAAATACATGGGGATCAAGGAAATAGCTATATTTGGAGATATTGAGTTGATTGTGCAGCAAATCAGAAGTATTTACTAGACCAAACACCCTCGGCTCAGAAGTTACATAAATGATGGGACCTCATTGACAGTTTTTTCTCAGCTTTCAACATTTCTTTTGTGCCCAGAGAAGAAAATGTCATGGTCGATTCCCTGGTTGTTTCAGCAAGCAATTTCAGAGTTCCTCTGCCACCCAAGATCAGGTATGATATAGAAGTAAAATACAGACCCTCCATATCTGACAATGTCAAGCATTGGAAGGTATTTGAGGATGATCTTGAAATCAAAAGGTTCCTGGAAACTGTGGATGATTTTTTTGAATTACACGTCGATCAAGATCCTGACTCTGACATAGATCCTCAGGCTGATGTTTTCTTGAAAAAGATCACTAATCATCACATTGTCCAACTACCCAGCAATCACATCCCAGACAGACTAGTTCCTTTGGAAAGGCTTTTTGACAGGAATAATGTGGCAGTGAAGGGTAAAATCTCAAATGAGGATGCTGATGTGGTTGACTGCAACATTGGTACAGAGGAGAATCCCAAATGTTTCAAGTTGTCAAGCAACTTGTCAAAGAAGCAGAGGGACGAATATGGTGAGCTATTAGGAGAATTTGTTGATGTTTTTTCCTGGACTTATGAGGATCTTATAACATACGACACAAGCATTATTGAGCACAAGATCCCATTGAAAGAAGAGGCCAGGCCATTTAGGCAGAAATTAAGACAAATAAATCCTATGATGTTGCCTATTATGGAAAGAGAGATAAAGAAGTTGTTGGATGCCCAAATCATTGTGCCTTTAAGATATTCTGAATGGGTGGCTAACTTAGTCCCAGTAAGGAAAAAGAATGGAGAAATCAGAGTTTGTGTCGATTTCAGAAACCTGAATAGGAGCTCAAAGAAGGAAAACTACCCTTTGCCAAAGATGGAACACATACTACAGAGGGTAACATGTGCATCTAGGATTTCCATGATTGATGGTTTTTCTGGTTAGAATCAAATTTTTGTCCTGCCTGAAGACAGAGAAAAGATAGCCTTCACCACTCCTTGGGGTACATTCATGTATGACAAAATGCCCTTTGGATTGATGAATGCAGGAGTGACCTTTTAGCGAGCCATGGACATAGTCTTCATTAGGGAAAGAGATAAATTTTTAGTCATCTACTTGTATGACATCACAGTCTTTTCCATATCTGATAAAGAACACTTTTGTCATTTGAGAAAAGTCTTCTTAAAATGCGGAAGGTTTGACCTCTCCCTAAAGCCTAAGAAATCATTGTTTTCCATGAAGGAAGGGAAATTACTAGGGCACATAGTATCAACTGATGGGGTTAGAATTGATCCAAGCAAGGTAGAAGCTATTCAAGCCTTTTCACTTCCCAGATCCAAGAAAGAAGTTCAGTCTTTCCTGGAAAAAAATATTTTTTTAAGAAGGTTTGTTTCAAATTTTGTCGAATTGATGAAACATATCACAGCCATGCTTGGGAAGGGGAATGAAGTAAAGTGGACTATTGATCCTAGAGAATCCTTCAACTGAATTAAATAGGCATTGGTTGAAGCACTTGTGCTAATCAGCCCCGATTATTCTAAGGATTTTTTGATTTTTTCCTTTGCTTCTTTTGATACAATGGGAGTGGTTTTGTTGCAGAAAAATGTTGAAGGGTTGGAGTATCCTATTTCATTTTTCAGCAGAGCACTGAGGGATGCCGAGGTAAAATATGACATCATGGAGAAACAGGACTATGCCCTAGTGAAATCTCTCAAAGCTTTCAGAGTATATGTTATGCATTCAAAAATCATTGCATATGTCCCTTCAACTTCTGTGAAGGACATTCTCATTCAGCCGAACATAGACGAGAGAAGGAGCAAATAGATTGCCAAAATACTTGAATTTGATCTAGAAATAAATCCCACCAAACTAGTTAAAGGTAAAGGTTTAGCCAAGTTGTTGGTTGAATCTAATTGTAAATCTTTGTGGGTTAACTCCATCATTGTTTGCTCAGAAGATCAGTGGGTTGAATTGTCTGACAAGAGTTCTCAGGATGACCCCCCTATGGCAGAATTCACCTGGTATAAATATATTATGTTTTTTCTGCATGAGTTGAGGCCCCCTGATGGTATGGGAAAAAGAAAGGAAAGAGATTTAAAGCTCAAAGAAGTTAGGTATTGCCTTATTGACCAGGTCTTGTATTGGAAAGACCCTCTAAGAGTTCTTATGAGATGTCTAAACCCATAGGAGGCCCAAAAACTTATGTTTGATTTCCATAGCAGCCTATGTGGGGGACACCATTTCTAGAAGACCACAGCCTACAAAATCCTCAGGGATGGGTACTACTGGCCCACTTTATTCACTGATGTCTGTGAAAAAATCAGAGCCTATATCAAATGTCAAAAATTATCATGAAAGTAGCAGCTCAAATCTTTGCCACTAAAGCCTGTAGTAGCTTCATGACCCTTTCAGCAATGGGGTTTGGACTTCATTAGGGAAATTCATCCTGCTTCAAGTGGTCAACATAGGTGGATCTTAACTGCAACAGATTATTTCACCAAATGGATAGAAGCTATCCCCACCATGAGTGCTTCACATAAAGTGATCATTGGTTTTCTTGAAGATATTATGACAAGGTTTGGTTGTCCAAACAGAATCATCACTGATAATGTTGCATCCTTCAAGTCAGAGTCGTTGATCAAATTCTGTGAGCAATTTGGGATTTTATTAATCCACTCCACTCCCTATTATCCCCAAGGCAATGGATGGGCAGAGTCCTCTAACAAAAGTATGATCAAGCTCATTAAAATACTGTTAGAAGACAATAAGAAGGCATGGGATTCAAAGCTCAAATTTGCTATGTGGGATGATTGAGTGACAACAAAGAGGTCCCTAGGCATCTCCCCTTTCCAACTCGTGTATGGGACAGAAGAAGTTTTTCCTTCTCAGTTGGCCCTACCTGTAGTGAAATTCTTTCAGGATTATCAAGGAGAGCCTAACAATATGATAATAAGAATTCATCAATTGGTAGAAGCCCAGCAGACCAGAGAGAGGGTGATGGACAGATCTCATGACTGTCAGCAAAGGATCAAGCAAGCCTTTGACAAAAAAGTGAGAAAAGTATATTTCCAGCAGGGAGATCTAGTGCTTAAATGGGATGCACCCAGACACGACAAGGGAATGCATAGTAAATTTGAAGCCCTCTGGATTGGGCCCTTCAAAATCTCTGAGGTTTTTCTAAATAATACTTACAGGTTGCAGGATTTGGAGGGCGAGGAAGTTTTTAATGGCCATGTAAATGGGCATTTTCTAAATAAGTGCTTTATTTGAGCTATGAGCATCTCCCATGTCTTTGTAAATATTGTTTTCCTATTTGTTTTTTGATTTTAATAAGTGACTCCATAGCCCAACAATAAGGCACTGAAACTGCAGAAAAATTCTTGGAATCTCACACGGAGAAAGCCATCCTCCATGGAGCCTAATGTTATGACATTAATTGGTAAGGAGGGTGTTTTCATAATAAATGGATCCATTTGGCGAAAAAATGGAAATAAGTGGGTTAAAACCCCACTTATCCTAAGTTTGTGTGTGCATGTGCATCACACTAAGTGACGCGTGGATCTGGACGGCCGAAATCCACGTGCCTAAATCTACAGCGTAGGAGTTGTATCAGACCCCCGCCCACCCCGCCCACCTAAAACCTCTTACCGTTGCCTACCCCCTCCGAGTGGACCACTTAACACCACCTCTTACCGCTCCTGCCTCCCGGTGACATATATCCCCCACTCTGTCTCTCACCTTTTCCCATCACATCACCTGCTCTCCCTCCTCATCTCACTATGCTACACCTGTACTCCATTCACTGCTGAGCCATAGTCCCCTTATCACTCCTTCCTATCACTTCCCACCAAGTGTTCTACCACTCACCTACTCTTGGGAAGATGGTCTCATCTCGTCTACTGTTGTGGCCTCTCATCTGCCCCCATATCATCACCTCATGCCACTTCACCTCTAACTTATCTCAAAGCGGTACACATGTTTTACGCCACCCATGCTTTCCCTGTCACCTTCCATCTTCCACGTATGTCCACATGGGCGCCTCTCATCTCACCTCCACATCGATTTCATCATCCACACCTACTAGATCCTCGTCCATGTCCGTCGTCTGGGTCCCCTTGTAGTAGTTCAATGAAGAAACAGACAACCAAAGGGAAGTTCGCCACATTATTTAGATGCAGAGTTGACTTGGGACTCTTTGATCCCGATGAAGTATTTAATGAAAAAAAGGATGGTGGTGAGACATCATCTCCTTCCATAAATAGAAGATCGGAGAAAGATAAATCGTGGAAGATGACTGTTAGTCCAGTTTGACAGAGATCGTGTCTGACAGAAGACTGCATGAGCAGTCTAACCATCGTCTGCATGCACAACCTGACAGAGAAACTCACCAACACAAAGCCTTAAACTCATGATGTGATCGCGCCTTCAAAGGGGGAGTCAGTTCTAAGTATTTGTAGGAATTTTTTCCATTTTGTTAGGGTCGATGGTTGAGCTAAGCTCCCGACTATAAATTTTTAATGAGGCCTCTGGTTCTCTGGTTATGCTATGTATTTGAGACTTCTTGTTTAATGAAAGTCAACTTCTTTTCATCTCTTTGTAAACTCTGTGTTAAAACACTCGGAATTGGAGTATCCAGTCGAGGGTGGTGGTGTTGTTGTGATGCAGGTTTGATCACTGCAATATCTTCACCAGTTTTAATCAGTTTCTTGTGTTACCTTTTCCCCTCTTATATTGAGTAGCTTGGAATTGGAGGATCCAATCAAGCTGTTATAGCAACATTGTGATGTCGGTTCGATCATCATGTTGTTGTAGTTGTGTCGTTTAGACATATCTTAATGTCTGAAACTTTGAGTCCAAGAGGATCTTATTCTCAAAGATTTTCTTCCTTAGGATGCTAGAACACCGAAGGTCCATAGCAGGCCCTTACATCTCCTCACCATTTATCCCCCCTACTCACCTTTTACAGCAAATCACTGACTGAAGTTAGACCAAGACCTCACCTGTTTATGCATATTAGCCTAGTTTTCTGAGTTAAAGCGATATATCTCGACTCTGCATCCATTAGGCCACCATTAAATCATTTCATTGTGACATACAAACTGAAGGGTATCAGGCTTACCCCTGCCGCAATCCAGGGGTGATTTCTGGTGCTAACAATTTCAATTACTTTATATAAACAAATTAAAAGTTTAAAATCCATAAACATGTATAACACATTATGCACATGAATATATTTCAAAAGATAAAATTACTCATCAATATATTACAATTGCTTTTAGTCAGTTAAAAGTTTTTAATGGAAGAAACAAAGAAAAATAATAATAGAAAGAAATATGACCGTATAACTCTATAGTCAGAAAAAGGGTATGAAACTAGGGTTTTATGAGCCTCATTTCGCAAAACTAGTAAAATATATTGAAAGCGTAAATTCATGGCCAAAGAAAAAAATTATTTTCTTTCATGTGCATTCCTATGTGACAGATTGCTTACCACACCCTCTCTTTTATGAATACCTTCTTTGTATCTTTGAATACCTTTTCTATGTATAAAAACCACGCAATGGGAGCTCTCAAGGCTCTATTTCATTCCAAGAGAAACCCAAACCCCTAATGAACGCAAAGAGGAAAGCTAGAAATGACCTTATCTTTACAAGTAATCCAAAATTACTCTGATAGTGCCTTGCTTGGACATGCCAAAACTCGAGAGAGAAGAAGAAAGTGAAAGACATGGTAACCAACCTTGAGAGAGTTGAAGAAAATAAAAGATAGAATGACTGCAAATGCATCAAACGATGGATCAAACTACGAGGGTGCTACCTTAAATGCATAGACCTACAACACAAACCTATTGGATAAAACTACTAGGATCATTAAGTGTTGTCATCGATATAGTTGTCTCTCTTGTTTAATAGGATCAGCCCATCCATTCTCGTACATCTAATGATTAAAGTAGATCAAGTTATCGATATTCTACTTCTTTAAATGTGTTTGAGTACCAAACATAGCTCACACGATGTTCATTTATTTAATGTCTTTGCATACAATTTACATAGTTAAGTGTCATTAAGAATCAAACTAAATGTTGGATCAAACTATGAGGATCATTTTGTTGGCACATGGGCAGACCCAGGGTTCAACGCTTCAACAACACACCAATAAAACCCTAACTACTGACCCTTTTGGCAACACCTGCGAAGCAGGGGAAGTCTCACCCGAAGTAGAGGAAGGGGGAGTTATAGGACTCAAGCTGTAACAAAGATGGTACACAAACCTATGATTACAACACTTCGCATAGTACTCAAGAACAACATTCATTAATATATTATCCTTATTCACATCGCAGATCAAACCCTAAGTACAATTCGGTGTAGTAACAATAACAAAATATACTTTTCACTTAGCATTAAAAGTTTATCTCTAACAAATTTGATCATACATAAAGATCTAATATTTCATAGATCTATCTATCTTTCATAACATTCAATGCACTAAGCATATTCAAGCATAAATATCATAGCACAAAGCAAACCATCAACACAAAATTTATGTGGTTCACCCTAGTGTGGGGCTACATCCACCAACGACTTCTTCTTCTATTATTCTGTTGATTCATCTTCTCCTGTGCACTAAGACACAGAGCCGAGCTTCACACCGGAAAGGTGATATGTGCACTAAGCACCAGATCCACCTTCCCAAAATCAGATCAAGCCACGGAGCATTACATACACATTCTCTTTCACTTATCCCCCCATTACATCGCTTGCACTAAGCACACTTCACTTTTGCACATATCTAGACACATATATTTATTTTACATTACAATCCCTCCTATATAAACTTTTACATCCCTTACAAAAGGCCTAATCATGGGTAAACCCATGGGTCAACATCCCAAAACCCTAATACAAAAACCCTAGTGAACCCATTGTTGGGTCCACAAAATAAGTGAGATCTCGCGATCCCAGCTACGCCTAGGCACTCCATCTTCGACTAGCATGTCGAAGTCCAAAAGTGGTTAAACTCGACCAATGTTTCCTCAAAACTTGGTCGAGGGCCAACAAGCCCCCAACACTCACCTGTGACTCATCCCGAGTCACTCAGATTTGGGCAACGCTGCTTCAAAGGCCTCGATCTTAGCTCAAGCTGCCTCTACCTACTGCTTCGTCTGAGCCTCCTGCTCAATGAAATCCTTGATCATTTTCTCTATCACTGGCCCTTCCAGGCTCTATTCCACTGTTGCAACCACTTGGTCCAGTTGCGAACCTTGTCCTTCGATCTCTTTAAAAACTGCACAGGCTTCCTCTTGCATTGGTTGTAGCCTTTGCATCACTTCCATTACTCTATTGTGGATGGAAATAATTTGTTTCTAGTCCATGGGATGTTCTTGTGATCCTCTTCATTCTCTCGATCATAGTGAGTGACATCATCTGCGCTTAAACTTTCACTGCCTGTTTTTACGCCTCCTGCAGCTGCTCTTCCAACTTCCTAAGCTCTGGGTCTTCCATGAGGTGTTTGTAGGTCTGCGCACTCTTGCCACTCAGTTGCTTACATTCTGAGGTGAGGGATATGATTCTTTGCACTACACTCTTAGTGGTCTCCTCCCTCTAGTCGCACACTTCTTGCGGAGTGCTCGGAAGTGCTTGGATCTCTAGCTCCGCTACCCTTGCTTGAAGTTGTTGAATTGCCTTAGTGAGCTTCATCACTTGAACTTCGACTGCCTCATGTTCCTCTTCTGCCAATCCAGGCATAGAACAAAGTGCGTTGCTCACTACTTCTTTGACTACAGTATGATCTGCGAGTAGTTGGTCCTTCTCTTCCTGGATCTTTGCTTTATCTTCCTCAAGCATCGCCCAGAACTCGTCTTTCTCATTTTCGTAAGTGGTCACACAATACCGCGCAACTAGTACTTTATCCAAGATCTCTTCTTTTTCTTTCTTCAGGGCTTTTGTAGCCTGTTCTTTTTCTTCTTGAACTCGCTGGAGCCGAGCCTCTGTTGCATCTGCTAGTCTTCGAAGTTGGATTAGCTCATCCCCCAACTCTACAATTTCTGAT
>JASDQU010372703.1:82293-92346 GCA_032191745.1 Picea mariana
GCAGCTTTGCAATTCAACCATGAGACTCCTCACAGTCTCAGCTAGATCTAGAGGGGTTCCTATTGCTCTTCGTCTCTATTGTGGGAGCCTTCTCCCATCTCTTGGTGAGTCACCATTCTCTGCATCTGTAAATTCCCACGGCTGATCATCCGCTTGGCAGAAAAGACAAACGTTGGTTATTAGTCAAGAGTTAGACACATTTTTATAACCTGCTCATAAATTCATAACTCTTTCACATGCATACACAGTCTGGTTCTCGTTTCCAAGTTTTGATCCTGGATAAGAGAGTTAAGTTAGGGGGTTACTCCTCTTAGGAGTGCTTTGAACTGAGCTTATGCGCGACTCGTTCATGAGCCCAATCAGGCCGAGTGTTGTCACCATGCTATGATACCAATTTGTAACGCACCCGCTGCCATAATCATGTTTTCGTTGATTTCTACAGAATCAGAGCCCCCAAAATATCTACGGAGGCCTAGTGTAAGCTATCTCTCTCTCTCTCTCTCTGCTCCCATGTGATCGTGGGTCATGATCACAGGTCAAATAATCATGGTGCCTCTTTATATTTCATGCCTCAGCACTACATAAATGTCGAATCGTCCGACTCCGCAACTGCCGAATCCTGACAGGGCTAGCAACTGACCAATAGGGATGAATCCCAACAGGGTTAGCGAATGGACAATAGGAATGGACCCTATCGTGCGGTTGAGTGGAGTATAGGTGGAAAGAGGGAAGAACGACACAGTGGGCGATGTGACAGGAGACGGGTCCCACTTCACATGCCACACCATTCTGGACCCCCTCCCCCCCCATTAAAGGCAGAATTGAAAGGGGGGTCCGGAATTCACCTGAGCACCATTGATCAAGGTGAATAAATCCTGACCGTTCAAGAGTTGTGCGTTCAATTCTGGATGCCCCCCTCACTGCTAAAGGAAGAACAACAAGGGGGCTCCGAAATGAAGCCTTATCCGTATATCTGGGCAGGTGGACTCTGACCGTCCAGATCTGCTCGCCACTTACCCTAAGGTGCATTGGCGCCCCAGCTTAAAATCGACATCTCTTCCTCACATCTGATGGTCGTTATAGACCCTGAGATCCCCCAAAAGAATCTCGTCCATTCATCAGGACTTATCATCACGAGAGTCCGAACTCTCGACCACGGGACTCCCGAATTCTCAATTCCCGATTTCCCGATGTGGTTAATCTCTCGACATGTAGCCTCCTTAAATCAAATGGTCTAGATCTCTCTCAATATTTCCACCATGGAAAGTCCCGATCTCTCATCACCAGGACTCCTGAGTTCGCAATTCTTGATTTCCCAAAATGGGAAATCTCACGACACATGGGCCCCTTAAATCGAACAGTCCAGATCTGTCTCGAGGTTTCCACCATGGAAAGTCCCGATCTCTCGTCACCAGGGCTCCCGAATTCACGATTCCTGAAATGGGAAATCTCACGACACGTGGCCTCCTTAAATCGGATGACCCAAATCTACTTTGGGGTTTCTACCATGGAATGTCTTGATCTCTCATCACCAGGACTCCTGAGTTCGCGATTCCCAATTTCCTGAAATGGGAAATCTCACGACACATGGCCTCCTTAAATCGGACGACCCAAATCTACTTTGGGGTTTCTACCATGGAATGTCCCGATCTCTCGTCACCAGGACTCTCGAGTTCATGATTCCTGATTTCTCGAAATGGGAAATCTCACGACATGTGGCCTCCTTAAATCGGACGACCCAAATCTACTTCAGGGCTTTCGCCCCTATTCACTGGGGGTTTAACCCTCGGGTATTTTTTGACAGATCCAACGGCTGTTGGATTTTCCAGCCGAGATCTGACAGCTCAGACAAGTTCCTAACTTGTGCATTCTCCCACGACTTCCTGGACGTGGAAAAATCAACGGTCCATATGTTCTCATGGACATTGGGGATCTACGATCCCGATCTCTTCGCTACCCACGAAGACAAAGAAAGACAAAGTGGTAAGGCATTTAACCCCCTACTTTCTCCTACCAATCTAATGGTCATGGGTGACCACAGATTTCCCGACGGGATCTCTTCCGTCGATCAACACCTATTCAAGGTTAAGGCGCTTAACACTCTAGTTTCTTCTTTCGATCTGATGGTCGTGAGTGAACACCGATCTCCCGATGGGATCTCGTCTGTCGATTTGATACTTATCAAGGATTTCTTAAGGCCTTGCACCTTCACATCCTCCTTCCAGGCTCTTGATGGGCTTTTCAAGAAGGGTATATCCATGGGGAGGTTTACCCAGGGTACTATCTAAGGCAGGTAAGGGTATTTCTCTCCCCAGAACCAGACGTGAAGTCTGAATTAGATCAGTACGCACATAAATAACGATTTATGAGAACATAATCCATACGTATTCTTTCCATATAAACACACAACTACCAGTACTGATCAAAACATCATACAGACATTCTTATACTGAAATTATTCACAATTTCACAGCTTATGAGAATAATTGTCAGAATACATATATTTCAAGATGCCAAAGGCAAAATACTTATCATAAAGTAACACCAAGGGTTATGCAACTACTGAGAGGGGTGCTCATTTCCACCCAACCATAGGCTCAACGACTCCCAGCGGATTTACCACTAGCCACCCCCGAGCTGAGACCACGATGCTGTGAGACTGTGTCTCTGTTTTCCAGTGGCTAGGAGCAAAGGTTACTCTCCTTCCTCTCTGCTATCACTCACTCTGCATATCGTCGGAGTTCTCTTTCTCCCCTCGCGTCTTCCCCCCAATCGCTTCTCCCCCATGCCTTATCCTCTTGCGAGGTTGTGTGTGGTGTGATTTCCCTCACGCTGGTCAAGCCTGACAGATCTATGGATGGGCGGTTCACCTCCCCATCCCTCATTAATTCTTGAGGAGCCATATACCTACCAGCCTGCGAGACATTTAATTCGGGGCCAGCGAGCCACTTTTGGTTCTTCGGGCCAGTGAAGTCCAAATACGGTATTGATTTTCGGTGGAATTTAATGCCACCTTTCCAGGTGCCTTCCACCATCTTTCTTCAGCCATCATGGTCTCTTTTTCAGCATATCCCCTCTCAGCAGTCCTACAATATAAATTCATAATATTATTCACACTCATCGACCTTTTCCACAAGGTCCATTCACATCACATATTCACATTTCTAAGTTTACCACAGTTCTTGGCCAGTTTAGTTATTTTTACAAACTGGGGGAAACAGGGTGTTACACATGGACTGCACGAGCTCCTTTATCCAAGGCTAGGAGACTATGCGTGGCTTTTTCCCAGTTGTCTTCATTAGCTATCTATGTGGTGCGAGCATTGCGTAGTTCTTCCTGTCTCCAAGGTTGAAATCGTTGTTCTTTAGAGATGGGATCTGTCCCAACTGGATTCCAACCACGCATATCACCTTCTGGATGTACATGGTAATCAATGTATACTCGAAGTCCCGTGGGATTTTTTGGTGGTTGACCACGCCAGCCAAAGGTGGGATGTAATCGAGTAAGACCGATGAGATTTGCTTCGCATTAGCCAGATCGTCACGGTGCTTACTTTGCTTCTCAATAGCGGGGTTGACATGGATCGAATGACGTCCAGCCGAGGGGGAAGCCTGTAGTCCCCTAGTTGATGACGCCTGTATCCCTTCAAACATGGCTTTATCGGCCATAAATTTCTTCAGAACTTCTTCCATGGACTTATTTAGCTTAGTGCGCTCGGTCGACATTCTCACTGTTAACAAGTAAGTTGAGGTAGGTGCACGGATAGTGGGGTAAACAACGTATGGCGATGTCTAGGTTCTGAAATCACAGCTCGACACACAATCAATTCTCAAATAATCATGGGTAGAAAAAAGTGGTCATGGTGCAGCGTCGGACGGGTTAAATAAGAAAGCATCGTAACGGGTAGGACGACGTCCATCAATGCAAATTCGTTCGTTATGTCATGGTATCAACGTCCCAAATGCGGTCCATTAGTCCATGTATGTGTTTCCTAGTTGTTTGGAGCGTCGTTCTATTGGTCAGGGCACCTCCAATGGTCATATAGCTTCGTCGAGGCGAAGTCCCATTTTGCGTGGTTCTGTTGTTCGGGTGAGGTTTAGATTCTGCAAATCTGCCTCCTATGAAGTCTTTTCTGTAACTTCTTGTAGCTTTTATAACTTGGATTTCTTCTTACTGGGCTTCCTTGCCTTCTTTCCTGTAATCTAAGTCTCTCTAACTGTTTATGGATCTTTTTCCATTTTTATTCTTATTTTCTCCTATCATAGTGACTTTGTGATGTTGATGTACTCTCAAAGAGTTCAAAGTTAATACCCATTCCCTTACTGATTCCTGGGTGGATATACTTTATTCTTGCATGGATAGGTCCTTCAAACCTTCTTGTGCTCTGACAACTAATTCTCTTGCCTTCTGTTGCTTCGACTAATCCTCTTGTTCTTCTATCAGTTGATCTACTTTTGATGCAGGAGCATCACTCCACATCAGCCAGCCAGCCAGCCACGTCAACGCGCATGCATTCAACGCTGAAGAGATAGGCGCAGTCCTCATTCAAATTTGAATTGAATGTAATTTATTTTTTAGGCTGGTGAGCCATGGAAGCCGTTCCTTTGAGAAGGCATTAGGTAGATCGGCTTTAATGCTAGATCGGCTGAGATCTAGATCCGATTCTGGACTAGACAGTCATTGAATGTAATTTATTAGAGTAGGTGAACCTGGAGGGAAGTGCTCGATGATCCCCTCAGGTAAAAGAGATTTTAGATCTCATTTTGAGTTAGTTGAGTTAGTAGAGACGAGTCGTAGATGGTAGAGTAGAGAAGAGCCAAGGAGAGCTCGAGAACACCATTGTAAAGATACAGGCATTTTGCCATTTGTTAATATATAACAGAGCAGTTTTTCCTGCATTATTCTGTGTTGAATGGATGTCTGTGTGTGTTCTCTATGTATGTTGTGAATGTATGTTATGTGGATGCATTATGCAGGATTTGTGTTTGATTTCAGGGTTGAAAGCCTTTGAGGCTTCACACCAGGAGGGTGGATAGAACGTTGTGGGTTCTGAGAGCCGTACACAGAGGATGCACTTCTGAACACTACGGGTTCAGACAAGGACGTCCTGAGGCACAGGAACTGGAATCATCAACTCAGGAGGAAGACCTTTGAGGTTACTAAGCACCTCAGGAGATAAGGCTGTGTAGCTGAAACACAGTTGCAGATAGAATCGTGGAGGATTCTATAGAGCTCTACCAGGTGGGAATTGAGCATGTGTACGGTGGTGCACAGAGGAAGAAGAACTCTGCTGAGAGTTTGAAAGAGGAACAGAATCACTGAGGATTCTGGGAGCCCTGCCAGGTGGGCATTGAGCAGGTGCATAAGTGCACAAGAAGACAGAACTGCTGAACATTTTGTGGGGAAGATACTCCACCAGGAGGGCGTCGAGACAGTGTGCAAGGAGACATAGGAGAAAAGAACTCTCTGAGTTCTAGAAGTTGAGGAAAGGTCCACTGAGGGAACTTTCACTGGGTTGTTGAATACCCAGAGGTGCTCAAGAGAGGCTTGAGCAGAAGGATAGCCAGGAGGGCATCCATTTCATTCTCCATCTGAGGGAGAAGAAGGATAAAATCCCCCAAGGGGTCTGAGTGTTTATGGAAGCTCAGAAGAGATAGCACGTTGGGTGCATGAGAAGCATCTGCAGGAGCGCAGACGTCGAAAACCTTTAAGGATTCAAAGACAAGCTTAGGAAGGGTAGCGTTTTCATACACGCAGGCGAAGCTCACAATCGAGGAGTTCGCAGAGGAAGAAGTACAGACTGAGGCATTTTGAATCTTTGAAAATTATTCCAAGGGGAGGAAGAAGGCACGTAGGGAGCTCAGGAGGGAGCAACAGGAGCCGTTGGATCGGTAGGAGAAAAGAGATCTGGACCGTTGAGGATTTTTATGTCCAGGAGGAGCCTACAGCAGAAAGAGACCAACAGTCATCGGATCTTACTCGGAAATCCCATCAACCGTTGGATCGGGAGGAGTTGCACATAGTTTAGCCTCAGGAGGAGGAGAGCACAAGGAGAACAGGTCTGAACCGTTAGATCTGGAATAGATACCCGACAGCCGTCGGATCTGCTGGAGCTGCATAGGGAGTAGCCATCAGGATATCGACCACTAGGAAATTGGATTTCTCGAGGTCATGAGAACCGGGACTTTGAAAGTCTCGAAACCCCGAGAGTTAATCTGATTCATCCATCTGAAGAGGGATACGTGTCACGTGATCGTCCGTATCGAATATCCGAGGCACCAGGCATCGGGACTTGCAGGTCTCGAAACGCTGACAAGATCAGAGTCGTCCATCTGAGGGACAGATGGCAGAGATCGGGATGATCTCGCGAACTCAGGAGTTCGCAGGGTAAAGGCCCAAGTATTGGGTGTTCAAAGTCGTGAGGTGCGAGGACACGAGGCGGCGAAGTAGCGAGAGATTTGTAGCCGTCCATCTGAGGAAGACAGGTTGCGAGAGATCGAGAGATCTCGTGAACTCGGGAGTTCGCAGAGTGAAAGCCCAAGCATTGGGTACTCCAAGCTGCGAGGTCACGAGGCGTGAGAAGGAGATAACCGTTGGACCCGGATCACAGAGGGAACGTTGGATCCGCACATGGGATCGTGTATCGGAAGCTCGTAAGAAAAGGTTCGAGAATTTGGCCATGGGGATCGCGAGGTTGTGAGAAAGCAATATCCCGACAACTGGAAGATAGTGTGGGCCATAGCAAAGTCGGCAAGTGGAATACAGGTGGCACGAAGCCCTCAGAATCTCGCCACGAGAAGTCCCGAAGTATCGGCGTTAGGATTCGTGAGTCGCGAAGTGTCGAGGAGCCGAGGTTCATGCGGATGCATGGCAGAGCATAAGGTGGGACCATGCAGTCGACAGGTGGACACACATTGCTTGGAGATAGGAGCCAACACTCCATTGAATTCTCATATCTTGGGAATTCGCGGAATAGAAGGGTGAAAGCCCGACGGTTCAATCTGCGAGGTTGCGAGGTCGCGAGGTCACGAGGTGTCGAAGCTACGAGGAGAGATCACAGTCATAGATCTCAGACAGGACGCGTGTCAAGGACCCAGGAAGAGTCGAAGATCAACATATCACAGATCCAAAGGGTATGTGCACTTTGACATTGCAAACGCTGAAACTTTGATGAGGGGGACTTGACTATGGTCATACGAATACATGTCACATGGACCATGCTCTAGCCAGGAGGGCTAGCGCATAAAGGGGCGCATCGGGTTTTGAGGATTGAACTCCCGATAAGAAAGTGAGGCCACAGTCATGGAGGCATGGTCGTATGCGATAGGATCTAAGCTCAAGAGGGCTTGAGTGTGAAAAGAGCTCATCGCAAATCAAGGATTGGAGAAGTGAGAAATTCTCAATAGTGAGAACCGCGAAACCCCGAACCCCGATACAGAGTCGAGAATAACCACGATCAAGTGCTAAAGGTCGTGGAAGGTAAAGAAGGACTTGTGGATTGGTAATTGAGCAAAGATTCCTAAGGGAATCTAAAGAGACAATTTCGGCTCGAAGAAAGGGATTGAGAACGATCCTGTGAGCAGGAGGTCAGGTGGAAGAGACCCTGCGGGGTGATAGGTCAGACCGCTCTGCGTCAACTTTTCTAGCTATGAAGTCCCTTAGTTCTTGATTTTTTCTTTTTTGTGGCTTCTTCCTCTTATTTCCTTCTTATCTAATCCTTCTTGATCCAAGTATTTCCTAACAAAAGTGGGAAAGGGGTGATGTTCTCAATAAATCTAATAACTTCAAATTCTTCTTCTGTCAATGTTTCATGGATGATAACAGGTACATTAGTAACTCTTCCACACAGGGTTATCATATTTCCTTTGAATAAACCTATTTTTCCCAATGAAGATACTATAGTAGGCTTTCCCAAAATTTCACAAGTGCTTTATGTCATAATATTCACTTGTGTTTCCTCATCCAAGACACAGTCTATGTCGAAGTTTCCAATTCTTGTATCTATGTGTTGTTTTTATTTCATGATCTCCGGTAAACTAACATCTTTATTATCATTCATTGCTTCTTTTAACTGTACTAATGTAGTCTGGACTGTTTCTGATTCGTTTTCTTTCTGATCTTCTAACATGCCTTTATTCTCTTGACTCATGTTCATTTGTTCAACTTTAGCAATCATCTTTGGGAATCCTCAACTTCGTGACCAACAACTTTACAATAAAGACAAATAGGACCTGTACCAGGGCATTCCTTAGAAATATGTCTCGATCTTCTACAGTTATAACATAGCATCAATCCTCTCTTTCTCTTATAAGTTCCCCAATTTTTCTTGTACTGTGCACTAGGATCACAGTGTTGGACCTGTAATCTGAAAAATTATTTCTAGGTTCCTGCATCCACTTATTAGTCAAAAAATTATTTCTATGCATAGGAATAACATATCTATCTCTAGTTCTATCAAATTTATTTAGATCAACTCTTTCTTCTAATTGTACCCTATCTTTCAGATTGGGACATAATCTATCAAACATACCTACATTCATGCTTTCAAAACAAAAATTTCCACTTATCTTACTTTTATCAAAAACACAAAGATTTACCTCTTTAATATCTTACCTCTTTTCTTCAGATCGAATCCCTTTCTTAGCACAGAGCTTCACAAGTCAAGTAGAGTATTGCGCACTATAGCAATATATCTACGCACATAGCTTCTCTTTTATTTCAATTCCCAACAATCATAGTTTCAGGTCTCGACAATGGAACCATTTGTTGGCACATGGGCAGACCCGGGGTTCAACGCACCAACAAAACCCTAACTATTGGCCCTTTCAGAAACACCTGTGAAGTAGGCAAAGTCTCACCCGAGGTAGAGGCAGGGGGGGTTACAGGACTCAAGTGTCTATAACAAAGTTGGGACATAGATCTATGATTACAACACTTCGCATAGTACTCAAGAACAACATTCATTAATATATTAGAATTATTCACATCCCAGATCAAACCCTAAGTATAGTTCGATGTAGTAACAATAACAAAATATACTTTGCACTTAACATTCAAAGGTTATCTCTAACACATTTTATCATACATAAAGCACTAACCATTCATAGATCTATCTATCATTCATAACATTCAATACACTAAGCAGATTCAAGCATAAATATCATAGCACAAAGCAAACTATCAACACAAAATTTACATGGTTCACCCTAGTGTGGGTCTATGTCCACCAACGGCTTCTTCTTCTATTATTCTGCTTCAATCTCTTACATTAATATGCTCCTGTGCACTAAGCCAAAGAGCATAGCTTCTCACCAGACAGGTGTTTTGCGCACTAAGCACTAGATCCACCTTCCCAAAATTATATCAAGGCACAGAGCCAACTCGCACATAGAATTACATACACAGTCTCTTGCACTTAGCCCTCCATTACATCGCTTGCACTAAGCACACTTCACTTTTTCACATAGCTAGACACATATCTTTCTTTTACATTACAATCCCTCCTATATATACTTTTACATCCCTTACAAAAGGCCTAATCATGGGTAAACCCATGGGCCAACATCCCAAAACCCTAATACAAAAACCCTAATGAACCCCTTGTTGGGTCCAAAAAATAAGTGAGATCCCGCAATCTCGGCTCTGCCTGGGCGCTCCATCTTCTACCAGCCTGTCAAAGTCCAAAAGTGGTCAAACCCGACCAATGTTTCCTCAAAACTTGGTCGAGGGCCAACATACATCTATGATTAAAATAGATCAAGTTATCAATATTCTACTTCTTTAAATTCGTTTGAGTACCAAACATAGCTCACACGATGTTAATTTCTTTAATGTCTTTGCATACAATTTACATAGTTAAGTGTCTTTAAGAATCAAACTAAATGTTGGATCAAACTACGAGGATCATTAAGTGTGATCGTCGTATAATTAGCTGCAACATAGACCTACTGGATCAAAATACGAGGATCATTAAATCCATTAATACTAAACATTGAACAACGTGAAGCTTGTCGTAAGACCTCAAAGATATTAGCCAACCAAATTTTAGAAAAA
>JASDQU010372704.1:13216-34668 GCA_032191745.1 Picea mariana
GTCAGTTATTGATTATTTATTTTGGGATCATTGTTGTTGTGGTCGATATTTTTGGGTTAGCTCTGAGCTGTCTCGGTTGAGAGATGAGTCTAGCTATGTTTTGTAAGAGCATGTTTGTGATTTTGGTTTTTATATTACATGTAGAGTCTGAGAAAAATCCCATGGTGCCTTGTAATGAACTATTGTGAGAATGTATAAGACCAGAGGGTGTTAGTTTTGATAAATGTTGAGTCTCTTGGTCCATGTGTGTAATTGCTTGAATGAATAAAATGCCAGTTGTAGTCATTTTGGTGCTTTCTTATGTTGATCATGTGTCCAATGAATGTATGTGTTAATGTTACATGTTGTTAATCTTTAAGGATATTGTAATGGAATGTATGGATGTCAACCCAAATGGATTCCTTGTGTAGTTAACCCTTCATCACCGACACAAGACTAGATGGTACATGTGATTCTCTTGGCATCTCAGGTGAGACCTTCTTCAGTATTTGGATAAGGATTAATATGTCGACACCTTGGGGTTTGTGTTGGTCAACTCTAGACAAACCTTGGGTCATCAAACCCCCAACATTAATAAGGATACATGCAAGTGAGCCAACATTGTCGACCAACATCTGCCTCAAAATCCAAGATACCCACAAAGGCATGATATAAGGTTTTTATTTGTCCACCTTTCTCATTGACTTTATTTACACATACATCCATAACCCATAAGTGAATTGGGACCGGACTCTGGAATCACCCCCTATTCATTTATATTGATACAACCTCTGGACAAGTCAATACTACGAGTAATTTTGTAAAATATGTGATTATTTTACAACACCATTGTATCATTTGTTTTTCATCCAAACCCTGCAAAGAATATCAACAAAAGCATTACAAACCCTGCAGGAAAAAACATATTGGCACCTGGAGAAGAAATGTATCTACATTCATGTATATGGATGTATTTGTCCACCACATCTATTTCCCAGGTATGTTTCAGATAAATGTTTATCCCATGAGGTAGCATACCAATTGGTGGAAGTTGGAATAATAGTTTTCCTGCAAACTGCGAACAAGAGAAGCTAGCCCAGCTTCCCAGTCAAGCTAGGGAAATTCATGTTAAAAAAATATCTTGCATGTGAGGAAGGAGGTCATAGATCTTAAAGAGATGATTTTGTTTACAGGGACAGTAAAGAAACACAACCCTAGAAATTTCATGTATAACCACTACAAAGCCTTGAAGATTGTGCCCCCCATTGAGCATGAAACCAAAGAAGAGGAATAAATCTTCCAGAAGGCCAGTTCATATGAAGAAGTGTTGGCCCGCATAACAGGTACACACTAGGTTGACTCTTTTTTGGTAGAATAGGAAGAAAAAAAAATCCAATTTAATGAACAACTGTAGAAAGTAATAAGGAACACTCAGAAGAATATGGATGCAAATGAAAGATCTCATAAAGAGAAAGAAGAAGAGGGATCGAGGACATTCTTTGATTTAAAAGAAAGGGACAAACACAATAAACAATAGGGAAAATTACCTAAAGAAGTTGAAGTATCTTGCAAAGCCGCAGAAGAATACAAATCTATGGAAGAATCCAAATACTGCAAAGAATAAGACTTTTTGTCTACATCAAGATAATCTAGCTTTTTTCCCTGTAATCCCAAACTCATAAAATATACTGGAAATTCATTCCCCTCTTTTTTCTTCTCAGTGAGAATAAATCTGAATGCAGTATCAGACACAAATATGTAGAGGATGAATTTTTGACTAAAATCATGGATCATTAGGGTTGAATCCTTTATTGTTTCTTCCTTTATTTTTGTGAAGGATTCCCTTTTATTTGGGCCCCATTTAAATTCAACATCCATTTTTATCATGTCTTGGAGTGGTTTGACAGTCTCTGCAAAGCTTGGAACAAACCTCCTTACGAAATTAATTTTTCCAAGGAAGGACTACATAAACTTCATATTATGGGGAAAAGTGATTTATCAAGCACTTTTGTCCTTTTTGGCTCTATCATTATTCCATATTTGGAGACAACAAACCCCAAGAGGTTTCCTTCATTTACAACAAAGACAATTTTTTGGGGATTTAAGGAAATCTCATATTTTCTACACATGGTAAAAAATATTCCTCGGATGATTCACATCGTCCTTTTTATCCTTAAATAATACGACGACACATTGAGGTAGGATACTACTTATTTGTTGATCAATCCCCTAAATGATACATACATAGATCTCTGGAAAGTTTCCCTTGCATTAATTAATCCAAAGGGAATTATTTTGTATGCATAGGTTCCCCACTTGGTTTTGAATGTTCTTTTCAATTGATTATCATGGGAAACCAAGACTTGATTGTACCTTGAGAATCCATATAAAAGGGATACCATCTCATATCCAAAAATGCCTTGTAAAATATGCTCCATTGGGGGTACAAGGTAATTTTCCTTCTGCGAAGCTTTGTTCATATTTTTGAAATCAACAGAGAGCCTAATATCCCCATTCAACACAAGGGGAACATATTTCAAAACTAGGTACCTATAGAAATTGAAGGTGAGGGCAACCGATACTCTAGAGGGAAGCAATATAACATCAACATGAATGTTTTTTCATGTCATATGTATCTTATGTCAGTTTGTTAGGCAGAATACCTGCAAAAACACTTGGAATTCTCGACTAGTAATCTATTTTGTATATGTTTTTATCTATCTGGAACTACGCAATGTTTTGAGGGAATCCCTTGAAGAAACTTTCTAATTATTGTTGACATAACAAACTTTTTATATATATAATGAAAATGTTCAGTTCTAGTTAATAATAATAATAATAATAATAATAATATAATCCTATAGTGTTTAATAGTTTTAGCTTAAGATGGAAATTTTAATAATTATTGATTTTGACAAAATTAAAATATATATATATTATTTAAGGTATAGTAAATTATTATTCTATTAGATATTATTTTCAGGATTATCTATGCAGAGTAAGTAATTAATCTATGACCCATGTCCATGAGTATTAGTCACAACTGACGAATTTCTCATGATTTTGAATAGTCCACTTAACACTCATTGCATCGGGTGATGCTCACATCCAAGGACCAAAAGGGGGTTTCAACCTATATAGTATTTGCAAGAAAGACAATATCCCTTGTTGTCATCATTGAGGTTACCTCCAAAGGGGTCATATGATTTTTAATATCATCTAGCCTTAGTCCCATAAATGAAACTAGACACTAATCTCGATTACAATTTATCCTCTTACCTAGAAAAATTTATTGTGTTAATAAAATGTACTATTACAAATGTAGTTAAGAATAATATATTTGTTTATTTTTGAAATAGAGTTTAATCAATGTCACCCATTCAACTTGTAGAAATAACTATAATTGAAATTAGAGATAATAAATATATTCATTGTTATGTTTGACGTGTGTATGTTTATCCCTAGATCTAAGTTTGTATGTGTCAAATTGTTTGGAATCATAAGCGGAAAAACTATATGATCAAACATCAAAGAGAAATAGCTCACCCGCAAATCAAATTTCAATGAGGTGAAAGTACACACATAAAGTGCCATTACAATCAAGAATAAGAGGACCATCAAATTACTACATGATATTGAATGGTGACGGTAGGATAACTAAATTATAGAAACATGTTAAAGAAACACACTAAAAGAATTTATGATTTATATTATAGACTAAGTTGGTCTAAATAAATTCCCTAATGTTTCAGATATCCTAACATCACCCTTAAGGAAAATGTGGGATATAACAATTGATTTACAAAATGATAGAAGGAGAAGGGAGGCATTGCACTTACTCCCTGTAGTGTCCCCCACTATTAAACCTGACAATTTAAAAAATTTCGATACCCATTATATTAGATGCAAACAATAATATAAAGATGTACACAACTAGAAAAAATATATACAACCATACATGCAATTCCATTTAAATGTGCATAGAAACAAACGTATTTATGTGCAACATGCTAAAACGTCCATGCAATTAACAATTCTCTTAAAACATGAATGCAATAAATTAGCATTCACACAACAACAAGATATAAAATTCTTAAAAATTCAGAGTAAGCACACATTAATTAAAACTCGTAATAAAAACAATGAGACATATATAAATTGTTATCTTCTTAACGAAACGTAAAATCAACTACAAGGGATAGACGTTCCACCCAACCATAGAATTGTTGTTCCATATCTCAATAGAAAATCACCCCCACGTTGGGGCTATGAATCCACAAGAAAGATGACACACACACACACACACACACACACACACACACACACACATATATATATATAACAATGTTGAAGTGGAAAGGTTTGGATTGTTGGGTATGTGTTATATTATTGGCACGGTTAGCTCGACGAGTTTTAAGATGCATTAAACATGCCAAAGGGGGTTGGAAGGCCCCCATTGTCTGGGTATTCGAGGGTAGAGGAACATAAAAATTTGGGCTATTTTTGGTCTGTGTTTGGGTCTTTTTTTTGCTAGTGTTTTTTTATCCCATTGTAATATAATTATAGTTAAGGAATCTAATCTAGGGTAACATATTAGGATTTTGGATGCCACTGAATCATATATTTTGTATTGTAAATGGTGAAGTTAATACAATGAGAGTTAGAGGTGCAACTCTAAACATTTGCTAATTTCCTGGTTAATAGTTTCCAAGGTAAATTTCTGAGTACCATGTGTGAATGTTATTGTTCTCCTTTCTATTTTATAAAAAATCTTTGTGTGCATTGCTATATTGTAAAGGTTTAAGACTTACAGGGACAAAGCTATAGGTAAGTGTTGAAGACCCACAATCCTTGGTCTAAGTAAACCAAGAAGATATGCTCCAAACAATATTTGTTAATACAACATCCTATCATAAATGCACATGTTCAAAGGAAACAAAAGAGGTAGTCGTTATCATTTTTAATACCATTGAATGTGTTGACATTGAAAATATGAAAGGTGTATGCTTTAAAAAGCTAAAAGTTGTTGATGATCATCAATAATTCTTTAAGTAGCCCAAGAATCATGCAAACTCTAGAATTTATCTAACAAAGTAGATATTGACAAAGATCAAGTGAAATATCATTCCAACAAACACTAATAAAAAAAGTTGAATAAGACAATAGACAAAAAAAAACATGATAACTAATCCTATTTTTAAGATAAACTAGCGTAGATCCATGTTAACCCCAAATCTTATAATAAGAGTATTGAACGTGTTGACACTGAAAATATCAAATGTATATGCTCTTAAAAGCTAATAATTGTTGATGATCAATGATAACTATTTAAGTAGCCCAATAAACATGTAGAATCTAGAACTTATGTAACAAAGTAGGTAGTGACAAAGATCGAGTTCAAGATCATTCCAACAAACATTAATGAAAGAATCAAGCACTAGACAACGAAAAACATGATAGCTACATCCAATTTTTGAAGATAGACCAATGTAGATCCATGTTAACCCTGAATCTAATAAGTGCAAAAAGGGATCAAATCCTTTGAGATGTAAACCTTTTGATGATTTAAGATGTATCTAGGCTAGTTGCAATCTCACTCAACTTGTAAATTTCATATCTATAGTATTTATGCTTGTGTCTAAATCTAGTATCTTTGTTTTTATTTCTCTAGACAACATCGTTTATCTTAAGTGTATATATGAAATATCTATGTTGATATTTTTATTTATGTTTGTGTGTGTGTGTAGTTAACATATAATATTAATATTAGTATTTGTTAAAAGAATATTTTTTTCAAAATCAACATATAATGATGTAAACATTACCCACATGCATGAAAACATGTTTGTCATACTGAGTTTTAAAGCTAGCGTCTGTTAACACAAAAACTAAGTGTGATAGATTTCGATTGGGTTTTGCTTGGGTGGTTGGGAGGAATGATTGTTATCCTCCACACCCAGGTTCAATTACCACAAGTGACATGATGAGATTTTAACGAGTATATTGTTGTAATGACTTTGAGTCTTGTTGTTGACCGACCTTGTTCCCTAAAGATTCTAGGGTTTACCCTAGATACCATCGTCAAAATGAGAGAAACTACTCGAGAGTTTTCCCTAATACTTGAGGTGTGATAGTTACCATAATGATATGATAACATATATTATATATACATGATATCATTTTACTTTTAATAATTTAATACAAAATAAGAAATATTAAATATCAAAATTGTGCATTTTATTGATCATATTAATTTTACTTATTGTTATAATAAAATCAAACTTCCTTATAACATAAATTGTATTTGATCTTCTTTCTATCTCAAATCAAGAATGCATATTTGATACATAATACCTCCCATTGATATCTTAATGAATACCTACTTTAACATTAAATAGATAAAAATAAATTATAATATAATATATAAGATATAAAATATTGAATAGTAATAGTAATAGTAATAGTAATAGTAATAGTAATAGTAATAGTAATTGTTATTTTAATTTTAAGATCACAATTTAACTAAACACTAAATTAATATATATAATTTAATAAACATATAATAATACATAAATTGTTTTATTAATTGTATTTTAAAAAATATTTATTCTACTAATTAAAATGACACCAAACTTGTAAAGCCTACTATGAACATATCCAACTATGGCTATTTCCCTACTCCTATAAAAACATAAGGGTTATATCCTTTGCATTATAAGGATTCATAAAAGGTACAGTCTAAAAATTTTCATTTTAGACTTAAGAGTCTTGTCTAAAATTTTTCATTTTTTCATATTCGATCATGTGGCACTATGTTGCCTCGGTCATAGTGGCTTTACCAACCTATGCCTACTACAACCAAACTACACCTCTTCATTTAAAGTTTTCCCATGACTTTTATTTTAAGATAGAATAGTTAGATGTAATTCCAAGTCCTACACAACTGAGATCATCCAACAAGCAATAGGCATACATCCAACCATAACCTTAAAACATCCCAGTAATACTTATACTTAATCGATATTATAACTTATCCAACACAAGCATACAAGGGACAGTAACATCAAATACACATAAATAAACCATATAACACAAGTATGGATGGCCATCAAGATATATGCCTTAACTCTTTATTACATAGATAATGTTACATGTACAACAAAGGAGCATGACCAATCGACATGTGTCTTATTTACATACTACAATTACAATGGAAATTAACCAATCAAACTATCAATCCAATTACTGAAGAAATTGTAGGCATGCCTCCTGCAGGTCCTGTTTCTATCTCTTCATCACTTAGCCAATGCAAGTCTTCTATGGTGACAAAACCTTGAACTTGATATAATCACAGAACAGTTGATGGCTCTTGCCTCTTGCAACTTCATCTATTGCATGATAATTTTTAGGTGTCCACCTACTTATATGAACTTGTGATGCATTTTCAAGACCCTTTGTTCTAAGGTGGAACCAAGTGTCCTTCGTCGTTGCTTCACAGCGATCATTTTCCAAGTCATTTTGAATTGTTCCAAGTCATGTTGGGTCTACCTAGGTCATCACAACTCATCCATTCCATCCATATAAGTGCTCCCAATTTCTCCTAAGTGGATCAACATGTTTGGTCGCATTTCAATATGTCCAAAGGAAACTTCGTAAGTCATGGGATTGTTCGTTCCTTTAGTTATGCATGTCTAGATCATACACCCAAGGCACTCCAAGATCCATATAAAGGAAACATGTATGGGTCACCACTCCATCCATCTGATTAGGCAAGAACATATAGCATTGCAACCTTCTATGAAAACCTTCCATGGCCAACTTGAAAATGTGCCTACTGCCATTCACAAGAAGAGGTCTTCCATCCTCCCCCATTAAAATTGTTGTTATCCCAAAAATGTCCACCAAATACACGTCTAAGTTCTATGAGATTCTATTTATGAAAGTCTAAAACCTTGTTTTCATACTTCCACAATGTTGTTGGATTATTCACTAATACTTAGAGGGGGGTGAATCAGTATTAGGCACTTTTTACCACTTTAATCACAATATGAAAGCATTTAATATATCACAATTTATCACTTATGATTGCATTCAATATACTATAAAAATATAACCACAAATACACAGTACACAAGATTTTTAAGTGGAAACCCAAATGGGAGAAAACCATAGAATGCTTTCTTATATATCAGAAGATTACACTCATAGGAAGCACCAAATTCCAAAATTCTTGAGCACCAACTGGAAGGAGGAAACAACCCCATCTTTACAAGATCCAACCTGAAGGAAGCTATGACTTCCTAGATTCTCCATCTCTAGATAGAAGGAGGCTCCAACCCCCTAGTTTACAAGCTCCAACCTTAAGGAAGCTACAACTCCCTTTCCTTACCCCTTTCTTCCTCCCTTCTATATAAATGAGAGAATCAACTTGGAAATGTTGTTTTCATTGATAGTGATATATCATCATCATCAAAACTTATACAACCAAATAAAACTCATGCCAAGATCACCAAGAATATCCTCCAAATCACGTGCTCAAAATCACCATGATATGCATCAAACCATGAGCCAAGACAACCAAGATTTGTCTCAAAGAATATACCATGCCTCAAATCATATGCCAAAAATGTGCCTTAAACATGTGCCAAAATATCCAAGATGTACCTCAACCATGTGTCAACACCTCCAAGATATGCATCAAGCATATGCCATAACCTTCAAGATACAAGCCTCAAAATATATAGAATAACATACCTTTCAACATGTGAACCACCTAGTGCATGATATATCATATATCTAGACCTTCCTCAACTTCAAAATCAAGAATAATACCTTCCTCAAAAACTTTCCTCAGCCTCGTGGGACTGGATCGACCAACAGGCAAGGGCTCACACGAAAATACCAGGACAACTAGCGGGGGCCTCGCAGGACACCCTATGCTTGAACCATGGGGGTCTTCTCAATTAGGGTTTTTTAAAAACCCTTCTCCAATCTACGGATTTGATCAGTCCCTCCTTCACACATCTCTGCTACTTCTCCTTCACTAAGAAATCAAATCCTTTATTAGTGAATAAATGAGAGGTTCTTGATGTGTATTTATACCATTCCAAGTAACTTCTTTACTTGATCTTTGAGTCAACCTATAACTTCTTGTTTGCAGCAAATTTTCTCCTTTAATTAACTTTGGGGCCGACTTGTAACTTCTTGTCCTTATATCTGGGGCTTCATCTTTAAGAGGGAATAACTTCTCAACCATGAGGAACCGCATGGCATGCCCCCTAATTTTGGAGATTTCTTGATGAAGAATATCAGTCTAACGAGGTTTTTCATCCATTTTCAATGTCCTTCACCCTCTTTTTCTTCAATCAACTTTGGGCTTCATGACCAGACCTTTGGGGCTTCTTATCTAATTAACCATACTTCCAGGGATTCTTGTAGACTTCTTCAAAGCATCTTTCCATGAGTAACATGCTTAAAGATATTCCATAAAAGGACCACTATAGAGACTTATTCAATTACACCCATCACTTTTAGAGGCTTCTGGACTTCTTCTAGGGTTGACATCAATGACAACCAATTTTCCAACAAATGCCTTCTTCCTTTCCCAACTATTCTCCTATTTATATATGTATTTCTACCATACAAAGTACTCATTCCTTTACTTTTTGTTGAAGTAGGAGGTCATGTGCGCAATTATTTCCTCTACTTACAGCTCTGGACTCTCTATGATCAATGTGGGGATTTGGGATGTGCAATTTTTTTAGGATCACATTCATCAATTCTACAAGGCTTCAAATGACTTGTATGGAAAACTGATGGTGAGATATTATGTGGTATAGAAACTCCAATCTGTAGGTGGCATTTTCAATCTTCTGAAGTACCTTGAACAATCCTTCAAGCCATTGTAATAAATCATGAACCATGCCACTTGGTGGCTTAAACTGCTCCCTACCCAACTTGAGAAAGACCAAGTATCCAACTTGGAATTTCACATTCCTCCTATCATGACCCACCCATTGCTTTATCAGTTCCACTGCATTCATCAACTGAATGTGATCCATCTCCAATTTGTCTTGTCATCCTTTCATGAACCCCAAGGATGATGAGTTGCACCCATAGTATCCTTGTAAAACTATATGTGGTGTCAATAGTTGTTTCCCATTTTCCAACTTAAATGGACTGTAGCCCATCATAGAACTCTTTTACATGGTGTAATTGAACTAGGTGATATCTAACAACTCGGGACAATTCATTTGGTATGCCCACAGAAAATTCCATAAGTAATCCTTCAAAATAAAATCAATGTATTATATCTACCCACCATTTTGTGGATGATATCTCAAACTCATCAATAGCTTGGTTCCAACAAGCCTAAATAACTCTATCCAAATCTTTCCTATGAAATTTTTGTCTATGTATGACACAATGCTCAATGGGTGACCTTGATACTTCACAACATACTTGAAAAATAACTTTGCAACTTCCTCCATTGCACAAGGAACCTTCATTGGCACTAAGATGGCATACCTAGAAAAATGGTCAACAAGCACCATGATCCCATTATACTCTATGTGACTAGATGCTAAGTGATGAATTCCATCAAGACACTTGCCCAATGTCTCTTTGGCATTGGAAAAGGACGTAGAAGACTAGCTTTCATATTAGTGTTTACCTTATCTTGTTGGCACACAAGACATGTATGAATTTACTGCCCCATCTCTAGCCTCATATGTTCCCAATAGTAGCCTCATCCAACAACACCATTGTTATTTTCTTCTCTGGGTGGATAACCCAAGGAAAATCACGACACTCCCTTAAGAGTTATTTCTGAAGGTTAGATGACTTAGGCACATAGATGCACTCCACAAAGTACAAGAAACCATTTTCCATCCAAAAATTCCTCATTTTTCCTTCCTTCACCTACTTCATGATGTTCAAAGTTGTGGGACCCTTGTGAAATCCCTCCTTGATATTCTCTTGCAAGTCTATGAAAACTTGTGTTTGAATTCCCATGGGAATCGATAACTTGTCCTCCTCCAAGGTTACAAGATATGCCTTCCTACTTAAGGCGTTCATTGCCACATTCAACTTGCCCAACCAATAATCAATGGTAATGTAAAACCCTTCCAAGAAATATTGCCACCATGCTTTCTTGGGTGACAAATTTGGTTGGGTAGAAAAATACTGCATTGCCACATTGTCCTTCTTCACAACAAATGGCTTTCTTAACAAGTAGTGCCTCCATGCTTGTAGGAAATGCAAAACTGCAATCATCTCCTTCTAATGAACAAGCTACCTCCATTTGTGATCATGTAGATTTATTCTCTCACATGCCATTTGATGACTTTCCTATGACAAAACTCCTCCACTTCAAAAATTTGAAGCATATGTCTAAATTTCAAATGACTATTCAAGTTCTGGCAATTTCAACACAAGTGTTGGCACAAGTCTATGCTTCAGTTCATAGAATGTTTCTTGGCACTTCTCCATCCAATTCCACTATTTTTTTATTTTTTAGCAAGTCACTAAGTGGTGTCGAAATATTAGAGTAACCTTCAAAAAATATGTAGTAATAATTACCAAAACCAAGGAAACTTCTTACCTCATGAATTGTTCTAGCTTCTTTCCAATCCTCAATCACTCTTATCTTCATAGGATCCATGTGAAGTCATCCTTGCCCAATCCAATGGCCAAAGAATGGAATTTTGGTCTTTGAAAAGGCACACTTAGATTTCTTTATGTACAATCGGTTCCACCTGAGTGCCTCAAATACTTCCACAAAGTGCTTCGTGTGGTCTTCCATGTTTTCAATAAACACCATAATGTCATCTAGTTAGACAACCACTGACTTATCCAAGATTGATTTAAACACATGATTCATCAAGGTGCAAAAGGTTATAAGGGAATTACACAAGCCAAAAGGCATAACAGGAAACTCAAAATTGTCATACCTTGTTACCATGGTTGTCTTTTCCTTATCCCCTTTCACAATCCTTATTGGGTAGTATCCCTGCCTCAATTCTAACTTTGAGAAAACCTTGTCCTTAGCCAAATTTTCAAAGCAATCTATGGCCAAAGGTAAGGGGTACCTATTTTTTATGGTTTTCTTGTTTAGCGCATGGTAGTCTAATCACATCCTCAACTCCGAGGTGTCCTTCTTATTTTGGAAGAGGACTCGTGCACCATAAAGTTACCTAGAAGGTTGAATGAAGAAGACATCAACAAACTTAGTAAACTGTTGCTTCAACTCTTCCAACTTGGGTCCATAAAGTTGATATCAAGCTCTAGCCAAAGGCTGCAACCCTAGTTCCAACTCAATATGATGGTCAATGGTGTGCTTGGGTGGGAGCACTTCTTTAATGAATTAGGCATCTAATCAGTTAAGTTTTCCAACACATCAGCAAGTGTTGGTAGTAGATGAGTCCCCACTCCACCCTCATCCACATCCCTAATGACTTCTACAAAAATCAATGATTTTGGGCACCATTTTCCCTCTTCATGCTTAGTGTAGAGACAATTTGTACCTTTCCAATTAACTTCTTCATTGTTGTGTGCACAACACAATTCTTCTATCCACCAAGTATCACCAAATTGTCTACAAATGTCATGAGAATAGATTGTGTTCTCCTTTGGAAATCCTTCCCAAGAACAACTTCAAAGTCGTCCATCTACAATACTATGGAGTCAACATGGCCTTTCCACTTATCCAACTATATGTGAACTATGGATGAAACCACGACGATCACCTTAGCCTTATAATTGACTACCTTGATTGAAGAACAACATACTCCAACTCTAAGCCCAAGTTCACTTTTCAACTCATTCCACAAGACATTGTGTGGGGCACCAAAATCCACCAATGCCTAAATTTTTATTCTATTGATGATCAAATCCACATAATAGAGTTGATGGGACCTCCATACCTGGTTTCCAATCAAGGTGCATATTTGCTGCAAAGACTTCTCTAAGAAGGGATTATCACTTTCATCCATATAATCTTGTTGTGCACAAGTTTTTAAAGGAAATGAACATGAACAAGAAGGAAAAAAAATGTTACCTCTTTCTAAAGTGGCCTCCAAAGGGTACCAAGCATTTCCATCTTCAAAAATGTTGTGGGGGAACACCTGAGCTCGATTGTTCTTGGGACCAAGACACCTCACAATGTGTCCTATATAACGGTTGGATGTACCTTCACTTGGATGAAGTGTACCCTAAGGCATGATGGGACACCATACTAGGTTTCTCTTGAACCAATCTCAGCCTTTAACAAAATATTATATTCATCCTCCACCTTATTCCAACTACTATTGCCTATCGACACTATTCTAGATAACCATCCAAGGGGTCGCTCCAACACCTTTTCCATGTGTTTCCACCACAAGTGCCCAATTGTTCCAGGAAAATTCATGGTTGAAGGATGGTTCCAAATTTTCCTTGAACCAATCAAGTTACCCTCCCAACTTGTTTCTTCCCTATGAAACATGGTGAAGAGAACCCAATGGAATTATGAAACCAACTCCTTAAAGAAGTTGAGCTCTGATACCACCTAACATAGAACTAAGATTCTTTCCTAAAATTTTTCATTTCATCATCTTCGGTCATGTGGTAGTGCATTGACTCAATCATAGTGTCTTTACCAACCTATTCCTACTAAAACCAAACTATGCTTCTTCACTTAAGGTCTACCCATAACTTCACTTTAAGCTACAATAATTAGATGCAATGTGAAGTCCTACACAACTTGAATCATCCAACAAGAAATAAGAATATGTCCAATTGTATCCTTAAAACATCCTAACAATACTTATACTTAGCCAACATAAGCATACAAGGAACAACAACATCCAATACGCATAAAGCAACCATAGAACACAAGTATGGATGGGCACCAATATAGGCGCCTTAACTCTTTATTATATAGAGAATGTTACATGTACAATAGATGAGCATAGTGATCCAGAATCGGATCCAGGAGCCTGATAGGTCTCAAAAAGGCTCAAAAATGAAAGTTCTCATAATCAGACAAAACCAATTCCATTGCGACCGACTCGTCATGCTGATTCCGACCATATATTTACTTTCTCAAACAGACACTATATGCGAGAGTTATCACACTCTGATCAAATTCCCAAACAACAAAAGAGTCAACAAGTCAACTGGAAAAAAGTCAATGATGACGTCAACATGACATCACCATGCTGACATCATCATAGTGACATGTGGCAGCATGGCAACAGGGTGACTGGGAAGTGACAGGGATCAATGCAGTGTGGAGAAGTGGCACATTGTGGACCAGTGCAACATTGAAATGTGGCATTTCATGGACCAATGAAAGGGTGCCACGTGGCCCAGACATGGGTTGCCACGTGGCATCCCCTCATTGACTGACTGGGAAAAATTTTGTAGCCCATGGGAGTCGAACCCATGACCTCTTGGTAGGCGACAAATATTTGGGAAAGGTCCTTTGCCAATGCACCATATGTGTTACTTGTTTAAAAGTACCCAGAATATGTTAATTAAAGTGGAAATACATGTTAATGGATTCAGAAGGGGGTTGGGGCTAAGCCCCAGCCCGTGGTTTCTTTTACTGCATGTAACCTCTGACTCCGATTATAGTGTTGGCACGGATATCACCATGGATCTAGCCCTGAATCCGGTGGAATCCCATGTGACTGAGACTCAATTCAGATTTTCTAGCGTAGGTTTTGGGGGCACAGTCCTATCATTTAACACCATACGACCAGTTTTTATGGAGTAGGGGCCAGCGCACAGCCCCTAGGGGGTTGGTGCTTGGCCACATGAAATCATATGCCCATGTTTTAAGTGTGCATGCCAGGTATATGGGGCTTAACCCATATATTTTTTGATAAGTGGGTTTTATTATAATGTTTTTCGATTTTAAATTGATTTTTGGCTTGTAACGAGAGGATTTTGCCATTATTGGGAGATATTGGGCTTTTTTTGAGCCCAGATTTTGGGAGGAAGTTGGGGAATGATAACCAACTTCAGATCTATAAAAACTAGGTTTGTTTGAGGCAATGGGGGATAGTCAGAGAAGAGTTATACTGAAGCAAAGACAAGCCAAATCCATTTTTACGCAGGGAAGTTGTTGAGGAGCAGACACTTGTGGGGCATTTCTGGGAGCTCCGGTCATCCGTTTTACATGTCGTTTCTTCTGCTAGGTTCTAGAGATCAGGAAGAACATGATCATATCAGTCTTGTAGCCTTATGTCACTACTGCAATGTACTTATTTAGATTTGAACAAAAATAAAGAAGCCTCTCCCACTAAGACAAAGGCAATTTTGTGCCGAACTCCATTATCACTTCTCTTGTTATGGTTTGTTGTTCTTATTGCTTCTGTTCATATCTATATTTTTTCTTATGGCTGCTATGCTTCTTCATTAAATCCTTCCTCTTTCATTCAACTTCAAAAATGGCTAATTAACACGTGCAAATAATAACTCAACCACAGTCATTAAAAGATCTTTTCGGATCACATAGCCAATATGTCTATGGCTCATGTACATACTACAATTAAAATGGAAAACAGCCAATTGAATTTTCAATCCAACCCCTAAAGAAATTGCAGGCATGCCTCCTGCAGGTCTTGTTTTTGTCTCTTCATCACTTAGCTAATATTGCAAGTCTTTTGCGGTGCCCAAACCTTGAACATGACACTATTGTGGAACACTTAATTAATCTTTCCTCTTGCAACTTCATATATTTCCTTAGCACTTTTAGGTGTCCACCTACTTATATGAGCTTGTTGTGCAACTAAAATCCCCTTCGTTCAAAGGTAGACCCAAGCGTCATCCATCATCACTTTGCATATACCATCCATGGAGTTGTTTTGAACCATTCCAAGTCATGTGGGGTCCGCCCACCTCGTCCCAACTCACCCGAGTCATCCTAGCTCATCCCAAATGTCCTCCCATCCCTACTCAGTTGTACCCCAAGTGTACTCAAGCTGGACAACATGTTTGGTCGCATCTCAATATATCTAAAGGAAACTTTTTAAGTCATGGGACAATTATCTCCTTTGGGTTTTCACATCTGATTGTGCACCCAAGGTGTCTCAAGATCCATATAAAGAAAACATGGATGTGTCACCACTCCATCCATCTGATCAGATATGCATGTATAGCATTGCAACCTTCTACATAAACCTTTTGTGCCTAACTTAGTAGGACACCTACTTCCCTCTACAAGTGGAGGTCTTACACAAGGGGAATAATTAAATACACACATGTTTTATAGAAGACAATGTTTGAATTTATACAAATGGTCATGTCTATTATGATTAAATTTTCAAAATGTCATCAAGCTCAAGGTTGAATTCTCACAAATAATCAATTTACCATGGAAGAAATTACTCAAATTACTTAAATTCATTAAGTTCTATGCATTTTAAAATTTTAGGTCATAAGTTTTATCTCATTTATACCAATCTAAATGGTTAAAAGAAAATCCGATTTTTGAATCAAACAAAACTTTGATTTATTGAGTCCAAATTTAATGAAAAAAAGGAAAATAGATATATAAATAGACTATTCTTTTATAATTGATAATCAATTTCAAACCAGTTATGTAAATTTTGAAATGAAAATCTAAAAATATCCAAAAATTCTTTTACACTGATGAGAAGATTCCACATTTAAATGCAATACTAATCCATATCATTTTATCTTTTCCATATTTTCAAAATCAAATGTAAAATATCCTCTTCCATAAAAGTATAGAATGTATGTTTCCTATTATCACAAAATCTAGCACTTTTGCAAAGCCTTTGTAAGATGCAAAACAAGTGTAACAAATGGAAGTACTTTCCACTATCACCTTAGCAATTACTTCCCTTGTTTTAGTGAAGGATTGAGATCCAACACAAGGGAGGATTCCCTAGCAACCTTAAGGAATCCTATATCAAGATCAAATCAAGTCTATGACTCCTATATTGGTTACTCAATTATACCACCATTTAGATCAAGGTTCAAGGTAAACAAGCTGGTTAAGTAAAGAAATTTTAGATTCATCTGTGAGGTGTTTCTTGACAATGAGTTATAATTACCAAGTCTAAGAAGTCAAATAAGTTCCCATAAACACTACAAATCAAAAGAAAAGTTATGGTTGTCATAAACTTGTAAATAAAGATGACTACTTCACCAATGAGACAAGTTATGAAAACAAAAATATAACAATCCTAAAACCAATAAAATGCAATGGAAGAGAGATGAAATGCAAGCTAATACTAACACATTAAATAACCAATGCTTTCAAAAACATAAAATGGCATGAAAAAACTTCAAAATGTGCAAGTCGTCAAGCCCTAGTTGGCTAAAAACTACAACAGTGATGCAATAAATGATGTCAAGGGATACTCTAAAGTAATGAATGCAACAAAACCCTATATGTTAGGCTACACATAGTTAAGAAATGAATAGGAAATTCAAATAAACATAAATATACCATATGATGGCAAAGGAAGAAGGGAATTAGGGTTTTAATGTCTCTTTGCAAGAGAAGAGACTAGTGTCGCCTAGCTTCCTTGGGCATATGGATTCAAATATGCAAATGCTATGGGGAGACAAGGAAAGGAAAGACTCAAAAATTAAACCTTAGGGTTTGTTCTCTATGAATTCCTCCTTGAGCGTGCAGAGGAGAATCAAGTCAGTTAGTCATCAATTAGTCAGTTGATCTGCATGAATCTGGCTACATAAGCTATCTTCGCCTCTGTGATTGGATATCCTGCTATAGGGAGGGGGTATTCAACTGCTTCACCAACTGGATCAACCAACTACTCGACTTCTACTGTATGAGTGCCTTTTTTAAATTGAACAATTCATTAGTTGAGGACTGCTCCCCTTGATCCCTCGATTATGGATGGCATTACAAGGCTGGGTCCTCTTTCGAGCCTTGCTTGATTGGTTAGATACATGAGAAAATTAAGAGAGCTATACATACTTGTAAGAACCTTGTGCTTATGATTGTAAAAACCAATGAGCCTTATAAGTATAATGCTCTTGATGCTCTTAATCCTTTACATAAAAATAAAATGCTTGATATGAGACAGATTTTTCAATGGGGAGGTGGACAAAAAAGGGCCTTCGACACTTTGGGAGAAAATATCAACCCCGCACCAATACTAGCTGTAACGGACCTTCAACATCCATTCAAGGTTTCAACCAGTACCAATGCAGATTCCATGAGAGAAGATATACTTTTCAGACCTCCTAGATTTGCATATATTGTTTTGAAGAATGATCATGTTAGATATGTTGAAAAATATGTTATTGATGAAGTCTTCTAAAATGTATTTGAGAGGCTAATCCATGGCTTGTAGGTGAAAATATTTTGGTTGCAGGACAAACTATTCTACCATTTGGGTAAACCTTATATTCCTACCATTGCGAAAATGCATGTATTTGGATACGCTTACACTTCTCTTGTAATTGGGAAATTTGGGGTAGACAGGATTGTAAAGTTTTTGTTGAGGTTATGTTTTCCTCGAATGAATGTAATTGTAACCATGAAAGAAAAGGGGTGTGTGTTATGCATTTTTAAGCCCACTAATAGAAAATTGGGGTTGTACACACCACTCATTTTTCCTTCTCATCCTTGGAAGAGTATCTCCTTGGATTTTGTAGGGGGGTTGGCTATGTGAAAAATGGGTCATGAATACTTGCATGTAGTAGTGGATAGGCTTAGCAATATGTGTGCCTTGTTGCTATGTAAAAAATAGATCACTGTTGAACGAATTGCTCACCTTTTCTTTTAGCATGTATGGGTCCACTTTGGACTGCCCACATCCATTATCTTGGATCGCAAAAATTAGTTCCTTGGAAAGTTTTTGTGGAGAATGATGGATGCCAAGATGAAGAGGAGTATTGATTTCCATCCATAGATCAATGGACATATAGAGGTTGTTAATAGAACAATGGTTCATTTTCTCCGAGGCTACTACAAAAAACATCCCAAGTTATGGTATGACAAGGACATAGTTGATCACCAGTTTCAAGGGGGATATCAAGTGTGGTTCCACATAAACAGAGTTCAGTTGAAGGGAGAAGGAAATATGCTCAAACCCATCAGATACAGACACTTCACCATCTTGGAGAGAATAGGCACAAAATCCTTTCGCCCCTCGATCTATCACCGTACATGCATATATACTTAGTTGTAAATATAGAGAACTTGGAACTTTATGAGCCTCCAATGATTATGGATCAAAGGGAGAGTGTTTCAGTACCTTCAGTAGACGGGTTTTCTCCTGAGTACTTGGACGAGTTAAAGGAAGATATCATCCTAGACAGATGGATGAGGACTTCACACAGGGGTGATGTTGAATATCTTCGAGTAGATCTTAAGGGAACACATCAAAGTAAATCAAGGTGGATTGAGAAAGTGAAAGTGAGGGAGAAATTCCCTCACCTTCCTATTGATTGATGAGGCTTTTGGAGGACCAAAAGCTTCTTAGTGGGGAGGAATGATCCAGGAGGATCTAAAAGGGAAAAATTTAAAAGTCCTCAAATCTCAGTAAAAACAACTCCAAGTCAAAGTGCTCGTCACAAGATTTCCAACAACACAAACGACACCTCAAACAGAGTTTGAATGAATAATTTATGGATGGTCAAAGTTGCAGTCAACCTAGTCAAAGTCAACAAGATGACATCATCATCCATACAATTGACATCATCACTTGAACATATAGGGTGATGTCATGTTGATGTCAACATGACACGTGGTATCATGATAGGCTACCACGTGGCATGCTAATATGGCACTTTCGATGGCCACTTGGGCCAATTAATGGGTGACACCTGGCACCCCCAGGTAGCGCCATGTGGTAGTATAACATGACTATAGATGGAAGTGAGTCAGTAGATGACTTGGAAAATTTAGTGAATAAGAGGGTGCCACATGGCACTCTGAAAATGACCAATGAGGTTTGGGAAACATAATTCCAAAAATAAAATTTACCGTCGAACTGGCCAACGCCAGACTGGTGTCCAATATGGTAGAGGGCCCACATATTGGTGATCGTATACCACATAATTGGGCCACACCTCAATGGAAACCTGCATCCATAAAAATATAAATGGTTAGCAATAATGGCGGGTCAGTTCCATATTTTCGTGCGATAATCCTGTCACTTAAATGGCGCAGGTTCAAATATTGTCGGGTGTATAAACCATATTAAAAGGTTCAGTGGGTAAATATAGGGTGATTAATACCATATATAACACCTATATATATGTAATTATATGACCATTGTAATGAGAGATAAAGGGGGAGGCTCGCGGGCTTGACCCCAGGACCTTACCCCTCATATTAGACTTCGTTACCAACCAACCAAGTGATGAGGGGGTAAACTCTACAAATTACTTTGTTTTAAACCCAGTTTCATGACAAGTTTGGGGGTACACAACCAACAGGTACATTGGCACAATTGTTTATGTAGAGAAGGCATTTATTGCACTCTGGTGGCACTTGAAATGAGGCGAAGAGCTAAGTAGGGGACTAGAGGTGACGATGTCGGATTGAGATGATTTGATATTTTATTTTTCACTGTGCGCCACCAAAAATTCACTAGTGTATTCATATTTTGCATCAGAGTATTAGAACTATAGGATATTTTTAGTTTTGAAGGTATAGCCATGTAATTTTTGCCGATTTTTGTTGAGAATAATATAAAGCATCTCCACCTAGAAGCGGGCTCGAAGACGTAGTCCATTCTTGGGACAAAATTCATTATCATGTATTGTGTTCTTGGTCTTATTCTCATATTTTCTCCATATGTAGGTCCTCTTTAATGATGTTGCACATAATCTTTCTTTAAACTCTTTAATGTAATTCTTTTAATAAGTCATCGATGAAAAGTTCCTGGATTAGGATATTACCCCTCTCTACTTGTTTTGGTGTTTGTGGTATCACTTCGATTACTACGTATACGAGGGTTTCATTGGTTCCACACCTCTGTGTGAGGTAATTTCTTCGAATCTTTTGGCATAGTTACCCTACCTGTATGTATGGTTGGAACTGTGATTGTTCACCTGGTCATTGATTGCGAGGTGGTATCCTTAGTGACCATTCTTAGGTAACGAACAGAGGTGACTTTATATGGGACATTCCTATAGTACCTGGTGTTAGAAAAATAGGATCGTGGAGCAATAAAATAAAATAAAATGAATAAATAAAACACAGAAGATACACAATACAATAGAGACATAGATATACGTGGTTCACTTAGTGTGGGCTACATCCACCATAGAAATTGCCAGGTCCTTCCTTTTTATTATCAAACAGATGAAGGTATACAACCTACAACACACTTGTTGTAACTTCCTCTTCTTTCTCTCACAATATCCTCTCTCAGAATACAATATTCGCAATGACACATAGTTTCAATACATTTCCCTCATAAAAGAGGGTTTCCTTCTAGGGAAAAAAACCTAACATAACTTCTAGCATCATATCT
>JASDQU010372704.1:38099-69603 GCA_032191745.1 Picea mariana
TCTATTTTCTTTATCAATATGGACAAATGCTTCACAACTGAAAATATTCAAAAAAGAATAGTTTACCTTTTTACCTGTCCATGCCTCCTATGGAATTCCACCATCCAAAGAGATTGAAGGGCCTCTTTTTATTAAGTAAATAACAATATCTATAACATATGCCCATAACCGTAAGGGAAAACAAACATGCAATTTCATACTCCTTACACGCTCCATGATTGTCCTTTTCATCCTTTCTGACACAACATTTTCTTTTGGTGTTCTTAGAACTGTCTTCTGTCTATGAATCCCATGGTTTGTGTTAGAACCCTATATAATAGGGGAATCAATATTCTGACCGATATTTTTTTTTTCAGGCATTATGCTTTTGCTCACGACGCACAACAAAGGTGTAAAAGCGACATAAATTTCTCAATTCACCTCAAATGTTATCACACAAGAGTTTTTGTTTTCAGTGGTTAAAGAGTAGAGTTTCATGTTATGTTAGCTACCGAAAGTGAGAGCTTTTGGTCTCTTAGAACCCAATTTTTGTGTACCCCTACCCACCGAAAGCCTGTAGCCAGATTAAAGAATGGCTCTCTGATCTTCATATTTATCATCTTGTCATTTCCTGTCTCACAACAACACAACGCATGTCAGGAGTTAGCACACAACATCATGCAGCACACAAAGACATGGGTTAACAACTTTTTCCAGTGCTTGAACCAGGTGCCAAAGCCAAGACAGAAGCCCAGGAGGAGGGGCCACTCTTTATATATGCTTATGCGATCAGGCATCGAGCAAGTGAAGAGCTAATTCTTGAGGCTATTACACATGCGCCACAACCAGAGGAATAATGGCTTCAGCAGCTGCTATTGTCAAATGTTATGCAATCTCGACCTTTTTGGTGGCCCTAGCTGCGTAAACATAAAAAACAAGTCGGAATTCAACTCTTTCCCAGAAGATCGTTGCATATGTTCGAATGCATTAGGGTCTCTAACATATGGAGAAGAGTTTTAATCGATTTCCTCCAACAAGCAACGGCTCAATTTCCCAAATATGATGTTATGGTTGTGAATCAAATGTTTTGGAAAGAGATGGTCTATCTCCTCTCATAACTTAGCAACTCGCTCATTTGGACATGGTGGATAAGGTGCATATAACTAGCATATTGAAAAATTGAATTCTGAAAAATGGAAACTCGTCATTATTTATTCAGCTGCCAAACCTAATGGCCAGATGTCAATATAAGCACTTAGGGTTCGTGTAGAGTGCCAAAGAGCTCGGCTGTCAAAGGAATAGCGTTGTACTCACTACCCCTGGGGATTCTTTTGTATCGGCTGGCTCACAGATTGTCACTTTCAAAGGTCCCTAATGACAGGTTGAAGTGTGATAAGTTGTTCAAGAAGTGTTCAAAATTTTTGAATGAACAAGAGCATTTGGTGGTTTGTGCATGTGCCCATGAATAGGTAGCAATACTGGTATTGAAGTGCTATGATGAATTGGGCTCGACCATTGAGACTTTTCTTTTGGAGTCTGAACCCTCTATTATTGATGTTTAAAAAAAAATATATCCTCTTTGGAGCTCTCGTCAGCAACATCCAAATCAATAATTCAGGAACATTCATCTATGGACAATACAGAAAAAGAAATGTTCACTTTTGATTCTTCTGATAGAGTTTTTGAAACTCCCATGATTCTTCTTTGGAAGCGTCAATACCAAACACATATTTAGAAGGGAAAGATTTGACTAGGGCAGAGAGCAGAGATGTAGGGTCTCTAGCAAGGAGCCTCTGACCATGTTCTATGAATGAAGATAATTTAGCCTTGTGCATGCAAGTGCCAAGAGAGAGTGTCAATATTGTGTCGACCCCCAACACAGAGAACATCAAAGCCATAGGTGTGCACAGAGTTTATGGTGAGGTGAATGAGTCAAGAGTTGATGGAGTGTTGTGGAGAATGGATTGGCATTCCCTCACAAAACTTCTATGCATAATGTGGCAAATCCAAGACTCCCAGATTTCCAGAAAACCTAACAGCAGATCCAATGTTTTCAGGCAAAAGATCAGTCAACATTATTTCTAGATATCCAGGCAACAAAGGGGCAATTTGTTCCTGATTTTAAATTGAATACAGGTTGTTGAGTATCCTGGAACAGAAAATCAAGACTTAAAATTTAAAGGCATTTGTTAGATGGAAACTCACTTCCAGATTTTCAGCAAAAAATGGACATCGAAATTCACATCTATAGCCAGCAATTACCCATTCGATGGAACATAAATAGGTGACAGAGCATCTATTAATGAAGGAAGAAAATATTCATCTCCTATTACTCAGTTGTCAGAAAAATTTGATGAATCAAGCAGATAAGAGTGTAGATGGCTAAATTGATTACAAATTTGCGAGCTGGAGGACATAACTCGTTGAATTTTTTTTCACCTGGCACCTTTTATTTCCATTATGTTCGATGTTTGAAGGGTCAAAGATCAAATCCTGCATATTGGGGTATAGACCAATTTGGCAAATATTCTGTACCAGATTTTAAGCAACTTTTTTCTATTCTTATCCAAGGAGGATTTTCGATCCCTTAGTCCAAGGAGAATTAGTTTTGAAACAGATTTCTTCCAGATCACAAGTGGCAGAGTTTTCCTATAATTCAGGCAGCGGTTAGAGCACTAATCCTCCAACTGGCAGCAAATCTCCAACAACCTCAAGCATTCGGCTGAGTCTGCATTTATTTGTATTGATGTTGTTAGGGTCTATTCACCAGCAAATCTTAACAACCTAAAGTGTTCCAGATGTTCAGGCAGTAGTTACAATTTGAACTTTCCTTTGATTTGTTGTTTTGTTTGTTTTAGGAGACAGTTTACAGGTGTCGAGAGGATTGTAACTGCCTTTCTATTTTTAGAAAGCAGAGTTAAAGCTCGAATCTTTTGAAGGATGAGGGAACTTTTGTATATATGCAGATGTAAAAAAGAGGAGAGGGGTTCGACCTGTGAGGTGTTTTATTTTGCTGGACCGTGGGCTGTGTTTGGCCAGAAAACCTTTTTCTATAATCATTAAATGATTGATCAGTAATGGGCATGCTATTTACAGGATTCTTGTGTGGATGTGTTGGTGGAATTTCTTTTCTCTGTAAAGTATTTTTCCTATTATCTTTTCACTTGTTTTCAATTCTTATTGTCAGAAGATAGTAACAGAGTAGAATTTATTGGCAAAATACTCTGCATTTGATCTTTTGATAATCTTTATGTTTCTCTTCTAAAAAGATCAGTTAAGGAATTCTAAGCTTCTCCTTTTCTTGGATTTTCCCTCTCCTATTTCTTCCTCAAATCGACACCATTCAAACTTAATTCGATCCAACATTTCCACTACCTTGCCCTATGTAAGAGCTTTGTCTAGATCTGAGAGTGAATCACATATTTAAGCGCAGGCCCCATTTGCCCAATGGCCCTCCTTGTTGTCCCAAAACAACTATTTAAAAACCAAAACCCCAACCCCATACTTTCATTACTTTCATAGCTAGCCTGACTTCTATCCTATTCCATACCAAGTTTAAATCATACAAAGAGAGCCCTCTCTGAGTCTTGGAGGGCTAGATCCAAGACTCCAAGTGGTTTGAGGTTACTTCTGTGACTGCCTCTGCAGCCTTGGGAAAATTACAAAGCATTAACAATATGAACAATAATAATCAAACTCCTTGCTCCAATATTCACCCCCATTGTCTGATCTGAGACACTTCAACCTTTTTCCTGTCTCATTCTCAACCAAAGCTTTCCATTTGTTAAAAGTATAAAAAACATGAGATTTTTGCCGAATGCAATAAACCCAAGTTTTTCTAGTTGCATCATAAATAAAAGTAACATAATAACAAGATCCACCAAGAGATGATACCTAGGTTGTTCCCCATACATCTATATGCACAAGCTCTAACATTTGACTATTATTTTATTTTCCGACTCTGAGAAATCTAACTCTCTTTTATTTTCCATACACACAATGCTCACAAAAATGAAGTATCTTCATCCCCTTGTCACCCATGTGTCCAAGACTATGATGCCACAATGTTGTATCCACTCATCTAGAAGCTAAAGAGATAGAAGATTCAATATTACTAGTACATAAATACAATGTACCTACCTTCTCTCCTTTTGCTATCACCAATGATCCTTCGGTGACCTTCCACACCTTATCTGTAAATATGGATATGCAACCTTCACTTGCCAACTACCTTGTCGAAATTGAATTTTTTCTTAGATCTGGAACATGTCTTACCTCTTTCAACAACCATTGGTTTACATTCCTTTGCTTTATTTTTACCTTTCTCATTCCAACAATTTTTCATGGTGCATCATCACCCAAATGAACCTGTCCAAAATCACCTTGAACATAATCTAAAATTTTTTTCCTATGGGGTGTGGCATGTAATGAAGCCCCTGAATCTACTACCCAAGAATAAAAAATATTATCTACATAAAGAATCAAAGCATCTTGTAACACATCACCTATTACATTTGCTTCCTGATTTTTCTCTTGTTGTCCATCTCTTTGTTTCTTTGGAGCTCTGTATTATTTCTTCAGATATCCTTTCTTCCCACAATTCCATCACTCTATATTTCCTAATTTGGATTTGGATCTACCCTTCCTAGAATTCCCATGGCTCCCTGAGCCCTTTCCTCTATCATTTTGTCTTCCCTTGTTCTCCATGTTTAACGCATTACCTGATGTCTCACTTGTGCTTTTATGTTGCATTTCCTCGCTAAGGATAACACCAACAACATCATAAAATTTTAAAGTGTTTGAAACATAGACATAGTTACTTATAGCCATGACCAAGTCGTTCCAACTTTCTATAAATGAGCATAAGATTAGAAGAGCCCCAACCTCATCATCAAAGTCTACTTTTACAAAACTTGGTTGATTAGTAATAGTATTAAATTCATTTAAATGATCTACAACAGACCCACCTTCTGACATCTTCACATTAAATAATCTCTTCATTAGAAATACCTTATTGGATGTCGAGGGTTTTTCATACAGTTTAGTCAATGCGTCCATCAACTCTTTCATTGTCTTTTCTTTCGAAATATTGAAATCCACCGACGTTGTCAGGCTTAGTCGTATAATTCCTAGTGCCTTTCTGTCAAGAGCCTACCATTCTTCGTTCTTCATGGTCATCGGATTATTTTCTATTCCACCCAATGGTAGGAATATATCCTTCTGATATAAATAATCTTCCATCTGCATCTTCCATAACTGGTAGTTTTGGCCATTAAATTTCTCGACATTAAACTTTACATCTTCTGCCATTGCTCCCACTCGAACCAGGAACCCTCTTTTCCTGTGAGTTACCTTTTGCTTTGATACGAGCTGTTAGAAAATCAAGATCGTGGAGAAATAAAATAAAATAAAAATGTGGAAATAAAACACAGAAGATACACAATACAATAGAGACAAAGATATATGTGTTTCACCCAGTGTGGGCTACTTCCACCAGAGAAATTGTCAGGTCCTTCCTTTTTATTATCCAATAAATGAAGGGATGCAACCTACAACACACCCGATGTAACTTCCTATTCTTTCAAGCACAACATCCTCTCTCAGATTACAATATTCACAATGATACATAGCCAAAATACATTTATCTCATAAAAGAGGGTTTCCTTATTGGGAAAAAAACCCTAACATAACTTCTACCATCAGATATGCTGCCTTATAATCAACGATCTAGATTTACTATGAAATTGCAATATACATTTACAAGGTAATTTTTCCTTCGAGGGATTCACCTCTGAACCCCCACCGGGGGCTTGCTTTCCCCCAGACCCCACCGGGGGGGGGGAATTCCCTCCTGCAACTCCCCCACTTGGAGGGGTGTACAATCTTCTGAGGTGTAAAGTCTTCATGGGATATAAACATGAAAGAAAAAAAAACCTTTCAATCAGGAATATAATCAGGCTCCACAACCAAGAGCTGGGGCAGAATTTTGTTCATGGTCTCAGTTCCCTCAGAGGTTTTTTTCCTTAATAAAGGGTGCTTGCACTGATTAGAGCTATTTCATGCAGATTGTTGTAATTTATCCTCCTACCTTCACTAGACAATATTGTGGGGACTTCATCTCCCCCATAGGCGTTTTTTTTGGAAGGCCCACTGAGCCATTGGTTTGTTTGTTGTTTTCCTAGATTTGATAAGGGTTTTCTCTTTGATTCTGAGTCTAGATCGGCCATAGGTTGAATTGTGTTTGATTTGAATATCATATTCACAGTGTTTGAACTACCACGCCGGTCTCGTCGATTACGAGGACTAGATCCAATCATGGAGGTACAACCACCTCTAAAGAGACACAAAGTAGGTGACCAATAATTCAAAGGGTATTAGATTTGGTTCGAGGAGACTAGATTGGTTCAATTGGAAGTGGTCGAAGAAAGTGCTCCGCCAAAATTGAACCCTCCTCTAATTGATCTTGAAACACCTTTGCTTGTCTAGGTAAGGGATATTTTGGTGATCCTTTTTCTTTGTTCAACAATCCTTACACCATGTCAGGACCAAGTTTTTATTCCAATGTACATGAGCCATCAATCCCATCCTCAAGTGGGACTAGAGGCATCCCAATGATGTCCACATTACCTTCTCTTAGCACCATTGGACATACACCGTCCATACCTTTTACTATAGGTCCCTCAATATGGGGACATCGATCATGTCTAATTTTCCATCCATTAGTATACCCAACAGTCATATTCCCATCACATCCATTCCGATGCCCAATTTTATATATTTTTTTGGTGGGGGGACAAGCCTTACTTTCATCATGGGAGGTGGAATTCCTTCCACCTCTACCATTCATATGAGTAGACCGACATCGTTAGGGGAGGGTGTACCTTTTGGATGGAATATTCCTAGTGGTTTTGGGGTTGTCTTTAGTTAGGATGGGGGTAGTCGTATTTCAGGAGGTGTTAGCTTCCCATGGGTTAGCACACCTTTATCTGGGGGGAACATCCATTGGGGGTAAATTTTCACAGTGGGGAGGCTTTCCCTTTATCAATATCTCAGGTTTCATGGGATTCTTCCCTGTGCCTAATTTTTTGAACGTTTTTCCTAGAGGGTCTACATCTATACCTGGGGGTGATCACCTCTGGGGCATGTCTACTCCAGGGTGAATTTATGCTTCTAGAAGTGCCACCATCCCTGGGGGAACTCACTCTTTGGGAACAACTCAACAACCTTTTGGTAGTATGAATTTAAGGGAACTGCAAGGTTCATCTGGGACAAAAAAGACTTCATCTCCCTCCCAATATTCATTTGCTCATAGACCATTTCCCTTCCTCGCAAAGTTATACTTACCTGATCTATCATAGTTTAAAAATGACCTTATTTCCCACAACCCTTCATGGTCAACTATGCCTAACAAGCTACCTTCAAACATACCAAAATTTGATAGAAATCTGGGAGAAGACCCCTTCACACACATTATGACATATCACTTATGGTGCTCATCCAATTCCTTGATGTAGTGTGAGGTTGTGTCTTTTCCATCAATTCCTAATCAAATTTGTCACTAAACGGTAGATTGAATTACAAGATGGTTCCTTTAAAATATTTAATGACTTGGGAATGTAATTCCTTATGCATTACCAGTTACCCATTTGGTACAAGATAGGAAAAAATCTCTTGAATTCACTATGTTAGGATACTGCCACTCACATTTCTGATCATATTCATGAGTGGCGATGAAGGCATAGAATGATAAAGACCCAAATCCTATAAAATCTCTTGATGGATTGGTTCACCAAATCCCTTCTTCCAATGATTTCCAAGGATGTAGCTATGGTTGGGATGACTACCAAGGAGGAATCCATTATTTATGTCAAACATTTGGACTTGATTTATTCTCAATTAGGTACGCTTTATGACATTATCCCACATGCTCCTAGGCTATAAACTCACCCAAAGAAGCCAAACCCAGCACCCCATGTCGATGGTGCGGTTGGTTTTATTTCACATTCCTAGGTAAACCAGATAGATTACCACATGGGTCCTATAGCTATTTCATCACACCTGTCATCTTCTAGCTCTAGCGTTCAAACTGCTACAGTCCCTGCTCAATTCAATGCAGTACATGCAACCGAATAACCCTCAACGATCTGGAGAAAAGAAGAAAAGGAACAAGAAGAAAAATTACAATACTAAGAAAGGGATTGCACCCACCCAAAACAATCAGGAGGGGGGCACAAAAGAGAATAACAAGAGTCAGTTCCCCTACAAAATTTTTGGAGAGGACCACTCTACTCATCAGTATCCTCAAAAGGATGAGATCCATTGATAGTTTACACAACAAAATCCCCCCCAACAACGTGTTGTATTAAATCATCCTTTACCCCCTTAACCTCAACATATGGTTGCAACACATCCTACCCCTCTGTAAGGGGGTATGGAAGGTACTCTTCACCTCAAGGAGTCTTTCTTGAATGCCTCCATTTTCATGTGTGACTAGAAAATCAATTTGCAAACCCAAGCCAATAAATATGACATTTTCGAGCCTACTCTTGTTGTTCATGACTCAACATCTTCTTTCCAACCTCATGGCCCTCTTCAAATTGAGAATCCATCCTTTGACACACTGCTTCTCCCCCTGTAGGGAGTTCTTCAAAAAAAGACACATAATACCACCACATGGGCCACCCACAACTACAATACTGTGGAATACTTGGCCTAGGCACCTTGTGCCATGTCAGCGCTCGAAGTCCTCCAAAGTTGCCTAGTGCAAAAAAAATCATTGTTTTCTATTATAGGTGGGGTTGATCCCTCAAAGTCAAGTTTGATAACTTTTGATTCCAATAAGGTTACTCATATGATCTTCCATCAAGTCACCTTCCAAATCAAAGTGAGATCAATGGGGAAAATCATCTTATGAATTGTGGTTGACAAAGGAGCCTCAACTTGCATCATGTATATTTCTTGTTGGAAGGACCTTGGCTCTCCAAAGCTCGACATGTCTGCCACATTGTTGAAAGAAGTCGACAGAAATGTGTTCCACCATTCTAGAATAATCACCACCTTACCCATCGAGTTAGGTGGTTAGAACTGAAATTGTCTCATTGATCTTTAGGGTCTTACACTTCCGTCATCAAGTTAAGATAGTGACGATTGATCAAATTGTGTTCTATACCCCATACCTTGGATCCAATGCGGTGTCTAATGTACCCTTTGTCGGTGATACACAACAATGTTATATGCATGCTGGTGTAGGGATGGTCAAATATCCTTTGCTCATGGATATTTTTCCCCTTTCCCCACCATATCCTATTGCAAATATTGCTCCTATAAAAATGATTTCATCATTTACTAGTGAATCCCTTGAGTCTCTGATCCTTGGGTGGTAGCTCATCCTAAGGATATTGAATAATATGGAGCTTTCATTCCTCTCACCATGGTTGATATTGTCGATCTAGAAATACCATCAAAATCCATTGATATTGGTCAACAGGTCCATCCTCATATGAAGTGTGATCAACCTACTCTGTTTGTATGGGTTTTTGACTCTTTCAGTTCACATGACTCCCTTGATTTTGAGTTGTCTCTGAAAGAGGCCATATTGGAAGTCATGGATTCCATTGATAATCCCAAGGAATATTATCATCATCGACAATCCATCCTCCTTGATTTACAACTCACGAGAGTTAGCATGATGAGTTTTGATCTAGGACTGGGGGAATTTGCTAAGGCATTTAGTATCCCTTCTAGTCTTAACCATTTTTTTCCTCATATTTATTTCTTAGAACTTGCCACTGATTTTTTTTCTTCCAATTACATCAAATATTTTCATTTTTTACCTATTTACGAGTCCAAGTGGCATGTCAAGTAAGTAAGGGACTACACCCAATTATAAGCCCCAATTAGACCTACTCTTGTTTGGTGTAGCGTTTTCGACCAATGTGTGAGACTGGTTACTGCTCATAATTAAAAGAATAAAAAGGGAAATACAATGAACTGTCCTAATTCTAATTCTAATCTAAACTGAAAGCAAACTAATCTATTCTAACTACTTCTAACCTATCCCAGGAGAAAAAATAATAGAATGAGTACAATGAGAGATAATATCATTAGTAACATAAATACTTCATGTATGCTAATGATAAGTGATAACAACAATGCTACATATACATAAAACATTAGTTTCACAATGCATTCATAACATTATTTCTATACTCGTAAGGGAACACGTGACAACATGAGCATTTAGAATAAAGTGAAGGAATAATTCATACAACAACATTTTATGCTACTCAAGAAAGAGAAAAATGCACAAAGAATGGTCTCATGTGCATCTACCAAAATCACAAGTTTCCAAAATGCCTCTTACTCTTTATTCATTCAGAAGTAATAGTATCGTCTTTCATTTACAAAGGGAAAAAGTCTCTCTTTCATTGCAACCATCTCTTTTATAAAATAAGAAAAGGTTGTTCACATTTTGTAATTGTCATCACGTCATATGAAAGTTACAATACTTCATTTGATATTCCAAATTGGGACTTTACAAAATCATAAATGATCAAAATGAAGTAAATTCATTACAATAATCAAGAGGTGTTTGGTTGTTGCATTTTGTCTCTATATTTTGTCCACAACTTGAAGTATTTCAAGATAACAGATGTACTTCCCATATGCATCTTTTCAAGGTCTATCTCACCATCACAAATTGGGGTTGTCACTTATATATTCAAGATATACTCAGTTTGTTGTATGAATTCCTTAGCTAATGAGACCAGTTTGGTTGGCTTTATAAGCCTTGTTTCTATAAATTCTTTATCCACCTCCTCGATTGCTTCAATAGTTGTCTTAATAAGATCCCTGTTGGTTTATACATCTTCTATTTTCATCTCAGATCATGTTTCTTCCTCTAAATATTCCATTGTATCCATCCCAAACTGTTCAAGTAGGTTGTCTAATTCCCTACATAATATTTTACAGACTCTGTTGGATGCTTATTGGGTGATTTTTATATCACTTATATGATGGAATTTCCAATATTAAAGTGGACTTAGTCCTTGATCTTTTGATTGTATGTGTAAAATGTCAGAGTGCTTGGTCGATCATGGTACACATCTTTCCATTATATGATCCTTTCATAGGCACTTTGAGCCTTTTGGTACTGGTCCTTTATGTTTTCCATTTGCACACCTATCTTGAGTTGGTCTCCTCTATTCCTTTGAATTTCATTAAAAATACTGAAGAATCTCTTCTATACATCTCTTAGTTCTTTATTGAAAACATTAACTTCTAATTTGACTATTTTCAGAATGATAGTTCCTTTTTTACTTTCTTCTAAAATCTTTTCCAAATTTTGATTGTATTGTTGTAATTTTCGCACCATGTCTTCTAGTTTTTCATTGTAAATGCTAACCTCCAAACGTTTCGCATACAATATTTTCATCTCTTTTGCATGTATGGTTTTGAGCTAATCCATTTCCTTTGAATGTTTAAGCTTTATAGATCCTATCTCTTCCCATTGTTTTCTCTACTTTATGTTGGCCCTCTCTCCAAACTCAACATTTAACCTGCACCCTTGAAGTTGCAACTCCCTATGTACTTCCTCTTTGTGCAGTTTTTTTGTTGTGTTGGATTCTTCCTTGAATTCACTAGCTAAGATTTATTTGATGGTGTTCATGGTTGCTTCAAGCTTGACTCTATTGGCCCTTGATACATATAATTCATCTCCTATCTCATAAATTGAAATTGCATTTGCACTAGAAAATGCATTGAGGGTTGATGTTTTTTGTATGGAATTTTCCTTTGGGTCTTTTCCTTCCTTCTAGTTGATGCTCCTTTCAAAAGATTCTTGTTTTAGTGATGATTCTCCTCTTTTTCTCTTTTTTATACTCCTCTCAATAGTAATCTCCTATAGTCAACAACTTCATATAGCCCCAGTTTCTGAGATATGTAGGAAAGAGTTCCAGGGACAACCGCTAGGGGAGTGCATTATTCAATAGGGATTGTGACTATGCTAGGATTGGATTTTGTCATGACTCTATCCAATTCATCTTGTTTTTTCTTCCTTATATCTATGAGTATTCTTCTAATTTATTTCTTTTCTCTTCTTCTTCAATATATGACCTTGATTTCTCTTCATCCTCCATTCTCTTATTTTCCAACAACATATCTTCTTTGGTTTTTGTTTATGTCCTCAAAATTTTTCTCACCGACTTGATTTTTGTCTTTGTCCTTATCTTGCTCAGCCTGCTTCTCTTATAGCTCTGCTTTCTTCCTTTGTTGATATCTTTCTTCTTCTTATTCATCTTTCCTTGCTATTTCCTCAACTTTATTTTCTTGTTCTCTTTCCTTAGCCTCCAACTTCTCCTTTTATTTTTGCAGTAACATATTGAATTGTTCTTTGAATACAACCCTTTATTTATCCTCTTCCTTTTGAATATTTTATGTGGATGATTCACTCTGTATCCTTTCCAGTAATTCTTCAAAAAAGAATGTCCCTTTGAAGAGGCCTTCAATGAAATTCGCTTCATGAATGACCTGTTGTACAAGATTGATCAATTTGAAATGATCTTGAACTATGTTGTGTGTATCGTGCCCTTTTAGGCTCCCTGTGAACATACATGTTTCTTTTAGGGATTCTTCTTCCTTGTTTGCATGGCGTTTGTTTGATATAGTATATCTCCCTAAATGTAGTGGGAAGATCGTCTAGTATTTTTTTTTCTTCTCTAATAGATAGGCTATAATACCTTTCTCCATTGTTTGGTATGCAATTTCCTTGTCCAATGGCTTGTCGGGTACATAACTAGGAAATAAATGTGGCATCCCAGTGCCTCCATATACGATGATATAGGTGTAATATTGTTTTACATACCAGTCTCCTATCTCTTTTAGGGTTGTGATAGCCCCTTGAGATATCCTATGTGGGTAAATCCCCAAAATGACTTTGTATAGAGAGGATATAAAATAATCAAAAACATTGTAAAACAACTCTTTATAATCGATATCCCACAATTCTAAACAATAAATATGGATTGGGAGATGAATTGGAGTCTAACTCCATTCCATAGTTGGGAAATTATGAGTTGTACAAATAGCATCAATGAGATATGTTGTCATATAGAAACTAGGGTTTTTCATACCTAGTTCTTCTCTTTCCCAGTTGATGATGTTGAAGGCAAGGATATTTTCCCAGTTGAACACCTAATCCAGGTGGATATTGGTGGCCACCCACCTCTTCCAACTGGCTCCTCTTGACAGTTTTTAGTTCAGAACGTTCTTTTGTACTTCTTTGTAATTTTGTATTCTACACTTTCATGGTTGTCCGAAGTCCTACACATCTTCCAAGTGGAGACTGGTGGTTTCCCACCTAATCCAACTGGCTTATTTTGGAAGTTTTCATGTTAGTACATCTTTTTGTACTTCTAGGACTGTTTTGGGGCCCTAAACAATGTTTTTTTGGCTTTCCACAATCAAATTGTAGATGAAGTCAAGTTTTTATGACATAATGTGTATTTCTCTAAAATACCTTTCCAACAGGTTATCACGCACCTAAAATGGAGGTCGTATGCAAAGTTACGACCTTGGGAATTTGAGGTACCAACTTGCCCATCAGGGCCGGCATAACTTTTGGTGTTTCATCTCCTAGTGTTAGGTTTTTGGATGTCTAGGGTTTTGGAATTCATGAGTAATGTTAAAAAGAATTTTGGAAACTCATTGTAATCATTCTTCTTAGATGGATGCATGTATCAACCACATCTCTTCTCATATATAGCTACAATCATTCGAGGAAGTTGTTTTGAGTTCTACAGTTTTACAATTTTAGACTATTTTATTTATTTAGTAGAAGTTATTGTTCAATGGATATATGTTGTTTTTATCCATATCTCTCTATTATTGTATTCAGTTTGTTATTCATTTTGTTCTTATCATAAACCTAGATCAGTGGTATCAGAGCGGTCTGCTTTTCATTTATTTTTCTTCATGCATGTCCCCAACAAGATCTGCGTACAAGAAGTTGGGACTCGAACCAATCAAGCCTTTGCAAGATTGGTCACACCGAGCCCAACAAAAAACCATGGGGGATGAAAACAAAGATGATGGAGTAGGAAATCCTTTTAAAATGTTGCTGGAGGAATCCCTTGTGTGACAAAGGAATGAAATGATGGACAACTTTGCACAGATCCTTCAATGGCTGCCCACAGGAGACACATCTTCATCAAGAGGCCATGAAACCCCCTTCAAGGTACAATTGTTTTTTGATATTCCATTATTTGAAGGACTGATAGATGCATATGTTGTATATAAATGGTTGAATTTGCTCGAAGGTTATTTCTTGGTCCACAATTTTTTTGATAGGGAAAATATTACTTTTTCACTCCTCAAGGTCGTCCCCCATGTTAAGGACTAGTAGGATACTTACTCTGAGCAAAGGGCAATAGAGGAATCTGCAATATTTTTAGTTGTCCCCACATGAGATTTCTTCAGGGATGCCATTAAAGAACAATACTACCCTCTTGGAATTTACGAGGACCAGTACACAAGATGGAACACCCTGCATCAGGAGAGGGACCAGATAGTACCATATTTCACCAATATTTTCCATACCCTACACACCAAATTGGGTATCAAAGACTCTGAGTGACATTTGGTGCTCAAATACTGTGGTTTTCTACATAGATACATTCATACAGAAATGGATTTTTTGGACATCGCATCATTGGGTACGAATTATAGATATGATGTCAAGATTGAGCAGAAATTTAAGCAGAAAAGGTGAGAGTTTGGATCTACAAACTCCCCACAGCTGAAGTAGGGAAAAGGTGGCCCCAACCCACAAAATAAGAGATAGATAAAATATGGCCACTCTCAGGACAACCAGTCCAAGCTGAAACACAAGAATGGTAATGAGAATTCGAAGAAGGACACAGGAAAATGGTGTGAATACCATAAAATCCCTTAGCACAACACCAAAGAATGTCGCTCCAAGCAGTCACTGGTGGTTGAGCTGAAATATTTCGAGTCAGAGGTAGATTCTGACTCTGAATCAAATCCCTAAGGAGGGAATCGGATTATCAATGTCGAACCCAGTGCCACTATTTCTATTGCCAAATTCCAACCAAGCGAACCAGAAGAATGAGAGGAAGGAGAATGCCTCTTTCACTCACAAATGTGGGTAAAGGGGGATTTGCTTCATTTTATTGTTGATAGTGGAAATCAAAAGAACCTGATCTTAGCAGAGGTCATCAATCATCTGGACCTACCGACCACACCACACCTGTAACCCTACACCATCAGTTGGCTTTTCCATGAAAGATATCTCTGCGCCAGCCAACAGTGTCATCTGCCCTACAACATCAAACCTTTCAAAGACAAGGTATTGTGTGATATTACTCCCCTTGAATTTTCTGATGTTCTTTTAGGACAACCATATTTATGGAAGTGACATGTTGTGTATGAGTCTAGACCACGTAGTGTTATTATTACTTTGGGTAGACAATTGTACATAATACCATAGGTAGCGTCTCCTACCACTATTTCTTTAATCTATGCTAAGCAATGTAGTAAGGTCATTTCACAGACTGATAAGTTCATCTTCTTTGTGATCCATTCTCATAGTAAGAAGAAGGTCATTGCCTCATCTATGGCCTCTACATAGAGCCTCTCTTTGAAGCAGAAGCAAGTGGATGGGATCGTGGAATAGTACAAATATATCTTCTCCTCACCCACTAGAGTACCAACGCACTGCCAAGTCAAGCATGCAATTGATATAACCCCCGGTGCACCTCTACCTAATGGACCAGTCTATCATCGCTTGCTAATGGAATATGATGAAATTAAGAGTTAGATCCAAGATCTGCTTCAAAAGGGCCACATTAGACCCAAATCCTCCCCTTGCATAATCTTGATTGTATTGGTGCAGAATAAAGACGAAACCCGGTGGATCTGCATTGATTATAGAGCATTAAACAAAATCATAGTAAGGAACTGGTACCCAATTCCCATAATTTATGACCTTCTTGATCAACTCAAGGGGGAAAATTTCTTTAGCAATATTGACCTAAAGTCTGGCTACCACCAGGTTCCAATCGAACCAACTGATGTATGGAAGAAAACTTTCAAATCTAAAAAAGGTCTCTTTGAATGGTTGGCCATGCCCTTTGGCTTAACAAATGCACCAACCACTTTCATAAGGTTGATGGATGATTTATTGAGACCCTTCACCAAATATTTTGTGGTGGTATATTTGGATGACATCCTCATCTTCAACAAAACTTTGGAGGTGCGCATGCAACATATTCAACAGGTTTTGAGCACTCTGCGACAACACAAACTATATGCCAACTTGGAAAAATGATCCTTTAGCATGAACAGGGTCCAATACTTGGGCTACATTGTTGATGAGCATGGGGTACATGTTGATCTAGCTAAGATCCAAGTCATTCATGACTGGCTAGCCCCGACCACACTAACCGAGTTTAGGAGCTTCTTGGGACTTGCCAACTTCTATCGACAGTTCGTGTTGGGATTCTTCCATATTGCATGGGCCCTTAGACAAGTGTAGTGTCCCCAAGGCTGAGCCCTGTTGTAAATCATACTTGTGAAATGAATTGTAAATATGTGTTATAGGTTGGTGAGCCAAGTATATATAAGATGGTGGGCTTATGTGATTGTTAGGCCAGAGAGCCTAAGGGTTGTAGGCCAAGGGCCTGATTTTGTACTTATATGTATGCATCACATTAATAAAATATAAACACTGCCGCGTGCAGGATGACATGATGAATGAGTGATGGGGGAATGAGCATCCATAGAGAGGGCAAGGGATTAGGGGCTGGAAGGTGGGAAAAGGGGCTAAGTGTTAAGCCTAGGGGGCTTAAGCCTTGGGAATAATATTTTAATATTATTCCCAAAGACATCTGAATAATATTTTTTTACCCTAAGTTCTTTTGGAATGACATGTGACTTCCAAATAGAAGGAATGCATGCTGAAGGAACGCATGCAGTTCCAAGGGTGACAACTGTCAACCCTGGTGCATGCGAATAAAATATCCAAGATGAGCCATGAGAGGGGTTCCTCCTCCATTCGATCCGATCTTCTGACTAGTACGACCGATCCGACCTCTGCAAGAATACCTCATACGCCCTCTGAACCATTGAGCCTATGCATGGAGTCTTTTCCGAAGCTATATCCGTGATACCATCCGCTATTGTTAAACCTATTGGAAAGCCTGTGTCTGTTTTCCCCATTGGTTGTTGTGGCCATGTAGTGTTGGACTGCGTGGGGCTTGTTGGCTAGTTGTACAACAGTCTCTCTAGGTGAGAGAGGTGATTGAGGTTGGAAGAATAGGTTGTTGGCCTGTAAGAGATTCTCTCCAGGTGAGAGAGTGTGCAGAGGAAGGAGAGAACTCCTGGAAGGAACCTTGTAGCTGCCACAGAGGTCGGAGACTTCCAGTCCAGTCTGTTGCTGTAACCCAAGGCAAGGGAGGTTAGTAGCTAAAGGAATGTCTAGGTGACAGAGAAGGTGTATACTCCTTCGGTGGAACAGGCATGTGGGGAAGGAGAGTCTGTGGGTAGTGAGCATGAGTGGTTCCTGGGAGAGAATTCCTTCCTCGTGACTATGTGTTTTCCCTGTAACCTCAGCCTAGCCTAGGATTCCTTGCCTTGGGGTGGAGCTTAGTCCCAGCTCAGGGGTGACCTACTGCTGAGTTGATGAGTAGTGTGGTCTAAGGATGGGAGGTTCGTGGAAGGCCTACACCTGGTTGGTGGAATTACCACAGTTTCAAGATAAGTATCAGCTTATGTTAAATGTTATGTTTTGCATGCCTGTGATGCTTATATTTTATCATGTATTCTGTTGTGCAGATGAATTATTGTTAATTCCAGGGAATATTTGTGTTAGCAGTAATTCTTATATTTAATCTGAGTTTAAATGTGTTTCTTTGATTAAACGCATGTTGTTTTATAATATGAGAGTGAGTGTTATATTTCCGTGAAGTATGGTAATAGAAAGGTTGCTACAATTTGGTATCAGAGCCAAGGTTTCGACATTGAGCCTAGATGGGCCAGTTGAGTGGTCTTTGGACTGAGGATGTGAGGAGAAATTGTGTCTGGAGGACCGATTTCAGACCCTGTAATGCTCCATATGTGTCAAGGAGTTACTTGACGTGCTTACAAGCTCAAGAGGTATAGTGGTGTTGTGAAACCGCAGCCGGTGTGGTATATGGCCACAGGGAGAGAGGACTCCACACTAGAAGTGTTGGAGCCTTAAGATCTTTTCGGAAGGGAAGGCGAACCCTTGTGACCATCAGATCTGGAGAATGTGCACAGGGTTTAAAGACCCTTTGGAGTTGCATGAGAATGTGGAAATCGTGATATGCAAAATCATGAAATTCATTAAGACCATCCATCGGGGGAACCACGTGGCTATCGGATGGTGTTTCGGCACCCGGGAAACCAAAAAGGAAGACCTTTGTGTTCGCAAGTCGCGAGTTAGCGAAACACAGATTCCCGAAATGATCTACATTGTGGATCACAGGAGAGGACTTGACCGTCGGATAAAGTGGAAGAGTAAATCATAATTTGGGATTTCGGCAAACGGAAGTTCGAGATGTGGGATGCATGAAATCTCGATGCCTGAAACCCCAAAACACCGAAAATGATCTGTACCATAGATCTGAGGAAGGAGTCTAACCGTTGGATTTTGCTTGGAATGGATGTGGGCGCATGAATGTGTACCACATGCCAGTGAGTCGAGAAGACAGACGAGAGTGGTGGGACCCGATCATGTCACTGAAGGTGACTTGGACACTCCTGAACGTACCATGCACCATGGTGGTGAAGGGCAACAACTGTGCTGTGGGCCCGAAGAATAGAGTAAATCAAAATTTCGAAAGTCGGGGGTTGGAAAGAAAAGCGAGACTGGAAGTCTCAAGAACTGAAACCCCGAAACCCGAAGTCCCGAAGTCCCGAAGTCTTCGGAGATGGAAGAACCGTAGCATATTTTAAGGGTGAAAACTATGATGTGGGCCCAGAGAGCAAGGAAACCAAATTTTTAGAATTTGGAAATTGAGGCAACAAAGAGTGGTAGTCGCTGCAACGTGAATTTCCGGTCATAAAATCCTAAAAGGATCTGGACCGTTAGATCCAACTCATCGAGGATCGTTGGATCTCGTACAAGAAACTGTGTATCGAATTTCGGGGATAGGAGTGACAGGAGGTTGGGAGTCACTGCATCGTGAACTCCCGGGTACCGAAAACCCGAAGTCCCAAAATTGCAAAGTCGTCAGAGCTCAAAAAACTTTGTGAAGTTAAAATGTTTTCTCACTCATGTTGAATTATGAATATTGTGATTTTGTAAGGGTTAAGGTCTGACAAACTTCGATTGATTGCACATTGTGTGTGCAGAGTTCAACAAGTGTCAGGACAACCAAGAATAGGCACCGAGTAAGGAAATGGAAGAGGTGCATATTGCCTCCGAAACAGAGGATGAAAGAGAAGGAAAGGATGTCAACTTGGGAGTCGAAAGAACAAACTCTAATGGGCATGGAAAAGAGATAGATAAATAAGGACGTGTGATGAAACTCATTGAAAAATTGCAAAAAGATGCCTAGGCTCGCCGAGATGATAGCCGAAAATTCATGAAAATCAAGGATCGACAGGGTGAATTCAACTTAAAAATGTTGAAGAGCCTGGAAATAATAGAAAAGAAATTGGAAAAAGAGAGTGACACAAGAAGATCAATAAGTGTCAGAACCCCTGAGAGGAAAAGAAGATCGAGGAGTGGTAGCAAACATTACCGTCTCTCCCCGAAGCATTCTAGCAAGGAAACACACAATAGTTCAAGCCTGTCCCCTACCAGAAAACACCGAAAATCTGGAAAGGATGAATTGAAAGGAGAGATGAACAAGCTTAAGCCTCCAACGTTCGATGGAGAACATAAGAAGGAGGAATATGTCGAAACATGGTTGCTTGGCATGATGAAATATTTCCAACTGCAGAACTACTCCGCTCATGCAGAAGGAAGAATTGCGATGTACCAGCTAAAAGAAAAAGCATCCATGTGGTGGGATCAGTTTGTGCAAGTGCAACACATCAGAGAGAAAGATATCACTTGGAAGGAGTTTAAGAGGTATTTCGAGAAGAAATAGCTGACCAAAAGATACTATGATAGAAAGATGAAGGAGTTCTTCGAACTCAAGCTAGGCAGCATGACGATTGATGAGTACAAACGAAGTTTCTTGGAACTGCTAAAGTATGTTCCATTGATCAAAGATGAGATTGTCAAGATTCAGAGATATCTGAGTGGAATGCCACCTTACATCGGTGATAAGATTCAGTATGATGATCCTAAGACTATGGAAGAAATGATAAGAAGGGAGAAATGCTTGTATGAACAACAAAGAGAAAAGCCTACCTTTCAGAAGGCTTGGAATGACCAGAAGAGGTTTAAGAAGGAACAGAGGTAGAAGGGAAACAAGCCTCCCTTTTTTAGAAAGACTATACCATCACCTATGGAGTGTTGGGGCTATAAAGGCAACCATCACCTATGGAGTGTTGGGGCTATAAAGGGAACCATAGGTACAAAGACTACCCCCACAGAAAAGATAAAGCGAGAACCATCCACAAAGTTCATCAAGCTGAAACAGTGGAGGATATGGGCAGCAGGATGCCAAGGATCTACGCATCCATGGACAACAGGCAAGCAGAATTTCAATCATGTGCGATTGAAATTCTGNAGGATCTACGCATCCATGGACAACAGGCAAGCAGAATTTCAATCGCACATGATTGAAGTGGAAGGTATGATTAACAACCGACCACTAATTATTTTAATTGATTCAGGGGCTAGCCATGGTATGTAGATCCTAGGGTGGTGGAAAGTTTGCGTTTATCAAGAAGCAAACATGAGAAGTCTTGGTTAGTGTAGTTGGCCACAGGGACCAAGAGGAGGGTCATTGAATTGGTTAAGTTTTGTTCAGTGGACATGAAAGGATTGAGCACTAAGGCTGAATTGAATATTCTGCCTTTAGGCTTTTACGACTGCTTAATTGGGATGGACTGGTTGGACCAGCACCATGCCCTTCTGGACTTCCGTAAAAAGAGGTTTACATGCTTGGACGAAGAGGGAAATCAGTTAATAGTCCAAGGAATTCCTAGAGTCATGGTTGTTAGAGAAATCTCAGCCATGCAGCTGAAGAAGTGTTATAGGAAAGGTTGTCAATTATTTGCAGCCCGTGTGGGAGAAGCATCCAGAGATGTAGTCTCGAAGATGGAAGACCATGAGGTACTCAAAGAGTTCAAGGACATATTTCAGGAGGTACCTGGACTACCTCAGAAGAGGGACATCGATTTCTCTATAAATTTGATACCAGGAGAAACTCCAGTTTCAAAGGCTCCTTATAGAATGAGTATGCTAAGGCTGAAAGAGTTGTAATTGCAGCTTGAAGATATTTTGAAGAAGGGGTACATTCGCCCAAGCGTGTCACCTTGGGGTGTCCCGGTCCTATTCGTGAAGAAGAAATATGGGACGTTGAGGTTGTGCATTGATTTCTGGCAGTTGAATAAGGTAACCGTCAAGAACCGGTATCCTTTGCCAAGGATCAATGATCTTTTTGATCAGTTGAAGGACGCGAAAATATTTTCAAAAATAGATCTCAGATCTGAATATCACCAAGTGAGAATAAATGATGAGGACATCAGCAAGACCACCTTTAGAACAAGGTACATTCATTATGAATTCACAGTGGTGCCATTTGGACTGACAAACACACCTGTTGTTTTCATGTGCTTAATGAATGGTGTATTCAGGGACTATTTAGACAGGTTTGTCATAGTCTTCCTGGATGACATATTGGTGTATTCCAAGTCAGAGGAAGAGCATGAACAACACTTGAGAATGTTTCTGCAAGTGTTGAGAGAACACCAGCTATATGCCAAGCTGAGCAAATTCTCATTTTATCAAAGGTAGATCCATTACTTGGGACATATTATTTCAGAAGAAGGGATCATTGTGGATCCTATAAAGGTTGAGGCCATCCGATAATTGTCAGTGCCAAGGAATGTGGTGGAAGTTAGATGTTTTATGGGTCTGGCAGGCTATTACAGAAGGTTTATAGTAGGGTTCTCAAAGTTAGCTCACCCTATCACTTCCTTGCAAAGGAAGGAGAAGAAGTTTTAGTGGACTGAAGAGTGTGAGAACAGTTTCCAGTGATTGAAGCATTTGTTAACCAACGCTCCAATCCTGAGGATTACAGATCCAAATATGGATTTCGTGGTGTGCATAGATGCGTGTAAGGAGGGGTTGGGAGGAGTTCTCAGCCAAGAGGGATTTGTAATCTGTTATGAGTCCCGAAAGTTGAAAGAGCATGAAAGGAATAATGCCACTCACGATTTAGAGCTAGCAACAATCGTCCACGCATTGAGGAAATGGAGACATTACCTCATGGGAAGGAGATTCGAATTGAGAACAGACCACAATGGTCTAAAGTATTTATTTGATCAGCCGACTTTAAATTCTAGGCAAACCAGATGGCTAGAGTCTCTATGTGAATATGAATTTGATATCAAGCATATCAAAGGGAAAGAAAATAAGGTGGTTGATGCACTCAACAGAAAAGTGCATGAATTACATGCTACAACCATTAGCATGTATAGGACTGAGATTAAGGACACAATTTTGGAAGTTGCAAATGTTGATTTGTAGTACAGAGGTCTGGTAGCAAAGCTACAACAGCGTGAGAGACCACAGACCTAGGGAAGTTACACCTTGGGAACTGATGGCTTACTTCTATATAAAAACAGAGCGTATGTACCCAATGTCTGAGAATTGAAGCTAACAATTCTAAAAGAAATGCATAACGTGGCTTATGCTGGACATCCTAGATATAAGAAGACTGTGGCAACAGTCAAAAGCCATTATTTTTGGCCGGGTATGAAGAGAGAGATCACTGAATACATCGCCAGATGTATGGAGTGCCAGAAAGTTAAGGCTGAGCATAGGCACCCAGTAGGGTTGCTGCAGCCTTTACCCATTCCTAAGTGGAAATGGGAAGTGGTGACAATGGATTTTATCACAGGATTGCTCAGAACAAGCAAGCAGCATGATTCAATCATGGTGGTGGTGGACAAGCTTACAAAAGTTGTCCATTTTATTCCACTGAAAACCACTCACAAGGCAACAGATGTTGCTGATATTTTCTTAAAAGAAGTGGCACACTTGCACGAAATTCCTAAGACGATTGTGTCTGATAGGGACCTGAAATTCACCTCGAATTTCTGGAAAGGACTGTTTAAGGGATTCAGAACAAATCTGAACTTTAGTACAGCGTATCATCCTGAGTCTGATGGTCAGACAGAAAGAATGAACAGAGTAATAGAAGACATACTGAGAATGTATGTGATGGATAAACCATCAAGGTGGGAAGACTACCTGCATTTGGTAGAATTTGCCTACAATAATGGGTATCATACATCGTTGAAGATGAGCCCATTCGAAGCACTTTATGGAAGAAAGTGCAACACTTCAGTGAGCTGGGATAATCCAGCTGATAGAGCAATAGTTTGGCCTGAGCTGCTCAAAGAGATGGAAGACCAAATGATAGGAATTAAACAGAATTTGAAAGCCGCCCAAGACAAGAAGAAGAGTTATGCTGATAAGAACAGAACCCACAGAGAATACAAAGTGGGTGATCATGTTTTCCTAAAAGTAAAAACAAACGGGAGTTCCCTGAAGCTGGGAAGTTGTGCCAAGTTGGCAGCAAGATTTTGTGGGCCATTTGAGATCCTTGAAAGGATTGGGCCAGTTGCATACATGCTTGCATTACCTGCATCTATGACTGTACATAATGTGTTTCATGTTTCACTACTTAAAAGATAGATACCTGATGCTAATCATGTTATCGATTGGAATGTGATTCAAGTGGAACCAAAAAGTGTCATGTAAGTGCATCCTATGTGCATATTGGACAGGAAAAACAAATAGCTCCAGAATCGAGCCATAGAGCTTGTAAAGGTCCAGTGGACCTGGTACGGTCTTGAGGATGCGACATGGGAGCATGAAGATATTATGTGGGAAGAGTACCCGCATCTTTTTGAAAATTTTGAAAAGTTTGCAGAGACAATGTAAGGTTGCACTGAGGACAGTGCAAAAATAAGGGGAGGGGGATTGTAGTGTCCCCAAGGCCGAGCCCTATTGTAAATCATACTTGTGAAATGAATTGTAAATATTTGTTATAGGTTGGTGAGCCAAGTATATATAAGTTGGTGGGATTATGTGATTGTTAGGCCAGAGATCCTAAGGGTTGTAGGTCAAGGGCCTGATTTTGTACTTATATGTATGCAACACATTAATAAAATATAAACACTGCCGCGTGCAGGCCGACACGATGAATGAGTGATGGGGGACTGAGCATCCATAGAGAGGGAAAGGGATTAGGGGCTAGAAGGTGTGAAAAGGGGATAAGTGTTAAGCCTAGGGGGCTTAAGCCTTGGGAATAATACTTTAATATCATTCCAAAAGACATGTGAATAATATGTTTTTACCCTAAGTTCTTTTGGAATGACATGTGACTTCCAAATGGAAGGAACGCATGCAGTTCCAAGGGTGACAAGTGTCAACCTTGGTGCATGCGAATAAAACGGCCAAGACGAGCCATGAGAGGGGTTCCTCCTCCATTCGATCCGATCTTCTGAACAGTACGATCTGTCCGACCTCTGCAAGAATACCTCATACGCCCTCTAAACCATCGAGCCTATGTGTGGAGTCTTGCCCGAAGCCATATCTATGATACCATCCGCTATTGTTAAACCTATTGGAAAGCTTGTGTCTATTTTCCCCATTGGTTGTTGTGGCCACGTAGTGTTGGACTGCGTGAGGCTTGTTGGCCAGTTGTACAACACTCTCTCCAGGTGAGAGAGGTGATTGAGGTTGGAAGAATAGGTTGTTGTCCTGTAAGCGATTCTCTCCAGGTGAGAGAGTACGCAGAGGAAGGAGAGAACTCCTGGAAGGAACCCTGTAGCTACCACATAGCTCGGAGACTTCCGTTCCGTTCTGTTGTTGTAACCCAAGGCAAGGGAGGTTAGCAGCTAAAGGACTGTCTAGGTGACAGAGAAGGTGTATACTCCTGGGGTGGAATAGGCATGTGGGGAAGGAGAGTCTATGGACAGTGAGCATGAGTGGTTCCTGGGAGAGAATTCCTTCCTCATGACTGTTTGTTTTCCCTGTAACCTCAGCCTAGCCTAGGATTCCTTGCCTTGGGGTGGAGCTTAGTCCCATCTCGGGGGTGACCTACTACTGAGCTGATGAGCAGTGTGGTCCAAGGCTGGGAGGTTCGTGGAAGGCTTGCACCTGGTTGGTGGAATTACCACAGTTTCAAGATAAGTATCAGCTTATGTTAAATGTTATGTTTTGCATGCCTGTGATGCTTATATTTTATCATCTATTCCGTTGTGCAGATGAATTATTGTTAATGCCGGGGAATATTTGTGTTAGCAGTAATTCTTATATTTAATCTGAGTTTAAATGTGTTTCTTTGATTAAACACATGTTGTTTTATAATCTGAGAGTGAGTGTTATATTTCCGCGAAGTATGGTAACAGAAAGATTTCTACACCAAGTGACCAAGGGAGGTGGAAGGAAAAATTTTGCATGGGGGAAGGAACAACAGTGAGCATTTGATGATATGAAGCATTGCTTGTGCTCAACTCTAGTACTCTCCTTACCCAATCTACAACAACCATTCAAGATTGAGACTAATGCATCTGATTATACTGTAGGTGCGGTTCTCACTCAACATGGTCATCTGGTAGCATACCATAGTGAGACACTCTCATATATTGTCCAAAAATACCCTACCTATGACAAAAAAATGTATTCCATTGTACAAGCATGTTGTTAATGGAAACATTACATTCTGGGAAAGGTGAAAATCATCCACATTGATCACAAGCCTCTATAGTTCATACAGACACAAGGTAAGTTGCAGAATGATCGCCATCAGAAGTGGTCCACTGACCTCCAACAGTTCCATATCAACATCAAGTATAAGATAGGGAGCACAAATTTTGTCATTGAATACCTCATTCGACCTCCCATGGCTGCACTCACCATTGTGCTCCATTCCTGTGGTTGTAACAACCCTAGTAGAATATATGTTTAGGGATTATTAAGTAAAAATTTATTAGGTAATTAATTTTTATAACATGTTATTAATTAAACAAAGATTGGTATAATGATACTAATTAAATATTTATTAATTAATTAATTGTTATAATTTGATTAACTAATTTATTAATTAATTACCTGTTACATTCATTGACATGGGTATTAAATTTAAAAGGGTTAATAAATTTAATTGTTTAAATTAAAGGATTACGTATACAGAGGGGATAAGGGGCATTAATAAACGGATAAGGAACATTAATAATTGGATAAGGGGAATTAACTATGTGGATAAGGTAATGAATGCAAAGATAAGGAAATAAATGAGGAGAAAGGGCGGTGAAGGAGGGATATGAGTAGAGGAGGTTTACGAAAGAAGGGGATTATCATTCTACTTGTTTTGGGAGGGGATCATTTTTTTTGGAGGGTTCTCTTGGATTTGGGGAGGGGAGTTGAGTTCTATAGTCGAGAAGGATTAGTATAGGGGGTGGCACCGGTTTGTTGGAGGTTTTGGGCATGGGGGCCAGGATATCTATATGGTATCCTGGAGCTAGGAAGCTATCCTAGTTGGCAGGGTGGAAACACGGCTTGGGCAGAGTTGGTTCGTGGCTTCAAGCTGGGCAAGGCAGCAAGAAGGAAGGTTAACAAGACAAGCGGAGGGTCATCATCAGACCAAGGTATTTTATTTTAATTTACGTATTTGTATTATGCAATTTAAGGAATATGAAGGGTTACAAGGTGGTTTGTAAGCTATTATGTTCAGTTCAATAAATTTTGGTTATATGTTGATTATGAAGTAAAATAAAATGTTAGGTTAGCATTCCTTAAATAAAAATTTTCTTTGAGATTTATATGGCTTTGTGGAGCTGAATCCCTACACATGGTATCAGAGCTCTGGTTCAAATTCTGGAACCAAGGGCCTACCTACCTACCTACCTACCTACTAGGGTTGTTACAATGCAACTTTTTGACATAAGTTTTCGAAATATAGGGGAACAAAAGCGTCGTGAACAAAATCTCACGCACACAAGCATAAATAATCGACATGAACATATCATGTCCAGAAAACCTTGCAAACGGTGCACCAGTATAAGACTCCATGAGCCGCAATTTACATAAAATTTTATAGGAAAAGCCATTCAACACTGAATCTTACCTGCATTACCGAAATTCTTAACCTATTCACAATCAAAATATAAATACACCAGGCTCATACAGAGTAGTTTGCTGTGAAGGAAAAATCAAAAACTTTCCAGGCAATAATTGGAAAAATAACATGTAAATCACACAAATATCATCCAAGATTTGCACAAAATATAAAGCATCCATGATCCTCAATGGAAAAACAATAAATTACACAATAAACATATAAAAAAATAAACTCATAGTTGACCAAATATTACTACGAAAAATACACAAAATTCTGAAGAATTCGCTATGGATGCTAGGAAAAGACACGAAATCTTCAGATTCGTTCAAAAATATGGAGTAACTACAATTTAAAGGTTATTAAGACGACGGACCAAAATCATACACATAAATGAACCGTGAAACAAAAATAGCCCAAGAAAACACAAACTCACTTCAATTTTGAAAGAATATAAAGCATATAAGCTCGACATACCAAAATTCACGAGATCCACTGCTGACAGTTAACGAATTCTTAAAAAAAAATTTAACAATATATTTAAAAAATTAACAGAAAACTCCCAAATTACTGGCCTTAACACCAAATTACACAACCCTTCATAAAATACCTTTCACATGGCCAAAAACTACAAACTTCAAACACGCAGACGGATCAGATTCTGCACAAAAAAAAATAAAGTACATATGTAATTTTAAATGAACCTTTCTGAAAAGAACAAAATGCAAACGGTATGGACCAGAAGATTTTGCCAAGTTCCAATAGCTAGAATGATAAAATACTACAGGTACTCTTCGTTCCTATAGAAAAAAAAAAGAAAAACCCTTGGCGGCCATGGTCGCCCCCTCAAGGTGGTTAGCCATGGAGTCACGACTGCGCCCACAAACTTGCAAACAGGAAAGGGAGGTGACCTCACCACATTTCCAGAGTAGAGGTTAGCCAAGGGCGGAGGCGAGACTGGCCTGCTGAAGCTTGGTAGTCGACCTCGCAAATAAAAAGCCTAGCGCCTAAAGTGCCAAGCACGCCAGCGCCCAAACCCCAAACCCACGAGAAAGAAAACTCTTCCACTGCACAATTCATCCAAGACCGAGAATTGGTGCGCCAGGTACTGAACCAAGAATGAGGAGCTCGTGAGAGCATAGTTGTAGCCCGCGGCCATTACCAGAGCTCTGCCACTGTAGCAGAGAGGGAGAAGTCGAGGGCGCAATTGCTTAGAGAGATAGGTGGCGATGAAGGAGTGTTAGGTTTGATGAAAGATTAGGGTTTGATTAAGAGATGTGTAGGGTTGGGAATGAGCATAGGTTTGGGAGGGGCACGTGGGCCTCATGCGAGGACCCACTACCCAGGTTAAAAAAAAAATTGTTTATTTTTTTTGTTGTTGTTGTTGTTATTTTTATTTTATTTAGGGTTAAATCTTAATGTCGTATAATTCGAATAATGGTTTAAATTATTTTAGTTTAAATTTAAATATAATTTAAATTATAATAATAATAAAATTTAATAATTTTAAATATAATTTAAATATAGTATAAAAGTTTATTCGACTACCCAAGAGTCAACCTTGTGACCTCCAACAGCCCAAAGGCCCCATACATCGGCACTTACCACTACACCACACGTTGGTTCTTAAATTAATTCAACTATATAGTTTAATTAAAATATAGTTTTTTTTTAGTTATGTTATGTTTTAAATTTTAAAATATAATTCAACTATAGTTTTAACTATTATGATTAATTAATTAATTATATTTAAAATTTATGATTCATGCTAGATTTCAAACTGATTAATCACTTTAACTGAAAACATCGAGCTAAGAACCTGCAATACAACGCAAGTCAGTGTAGACTGAGCACATAAGCGCCATGCATCAAGTCACATGGAGGAGGAGCTCATGAAGGGAGATCAAGAACCTGCAATACAACATGATTTAACCATGATCGAGCGCCCAAGTGCCAGGAATCAAGACACAGAGAGGAGGATCTCACAAGAGGGCCCAAAGGGCGTGCACTACAAAACAAAAAAAAAACAAAAAAGAAAAACCGGAGATTCAAACAAGCCAAGCGCCAAGTCCCTCCACTCCATTCCGCCAATCAAATTCAATGCTAAATCTCAAATGCGGCATTCGAAAATGCCAACACTAGGCTCCAAGGAAAATCTCATGGGTCAAGCATCAGAGGATATTTAGTTATAAGCGAAAAGTTAGAAGGACTTAGACTAGGACAAGCAGGAAGGAGGCGGCACATGCACTAGGAGAGTAAGCATAGGAATTGGCGAGTATGGCACAAGGCTAGCATAGCTACAGGGCAAGGGAACCAATAGTATTTTTTTTATAGGGGCGAAGAAATCAAGCTTAGATGCTTAATCCTAATCCTAACCTAGCCAATCCCCTAAAAGAGTAATGTCTGTTTACAGACAAGTAAAGAAAACTTACACCTAACCCTGTTTCTAGTTTGAGTAGCACCAATTTGAAACGTCCTTGAACTCACCCTGACAAATTTGGTTGATGCAGGTTAAATCATACAAGATGGTCAGAACTCGAGGGAGTCAAGGTAGGGGAGCGTCGTCCAAAGCACCGCCAACACCACCAATGCCACCACCACCATCGTGCGAACTAGCTCTCATACTGTTCTCGTTGGAAGCCATTAATGAGACTTTAAAGGGGCGACAACTGACAGAGACTGAAGTGGAACCCCCACCGTCTGGAACGGGCAATCCAGAAGCGTCAAGGGATTTAGGGGGAGGACCTCCACCCAAATACATCACATGAGAATTGTAGAAGATCAAACTTCCAGAGTTTGTCAGGGGTTGCGCTTGTGAACGCGCAGAAGCATGGTTGGAAGGCATGACAAGGTGTTTTGACTTAAGGGACTATGCATCCAACTCAAAGGCAAGGATCACAATTTTTTAGTTAAGAGACAACACCTTGAACTGGTGGGGCAACCTGGAAAGACAACTGCACCTTACCCAAGACACAGTATCTTGGGAACTTTTCAAGGAGAGGTTCCGAAGGAAATATCTGCCAGCATACTACGAGGAACAACAGGTAGGGGCATTTCATGCCTTAGTACAGGGAAACAAAACTGTAGAAGAATATGAGATCAGATTTATGGAACTGGTCAAATATTTTTCGTATATGGATAATGACCAACGACAGGCAGAGTGCTTCATCTATGGATTGTACCCTTAGATAAGAGCTATGGTGTGGATGTGGAAAACATCTTCAGTAGTGGAAGCGGTGGAAAATGCACGTTATGCGGAGGAACACATGAACTTTACCAGGGGTACAAGACTGACATTTCTGCATCGTCCTGGATTCGTAGGGAAGGTTCCGAGGACATTTCCTAGGGGAGGGGGCTCAAGGCCACCGCCATATGGTAACAGAGTCGCTCCAAGGAAAGTGGCCGCAGGGATTTCAATGGCAGCGAGTGTAGCATCCCGTTCATTGCCAACAACGCAGACAGGTTCACGACCATCTCAGAGAACAACTAGTAGGGGTAGGGATTCCAGGGGAAGGAACTCATTTCAGAGACAGTCACATAACAGTGCACAGGTTCAATCTTGTGTTACCAGTTGGGGGTGCGGAGGACCCCATTACTAGCGTGACTGCCTGGAGTTACAATCAGGGTTTGTGCATAGCGAAGGAAAGGCACCGATGGGGAGATCAAGTAGCAGCCACCAGATTTACGTAGCGGTTAATAACTGCCAGGCCGAACATCAATCCACGATGGTGGAGTCATCAGGTATGCTAAATCATATCAATGTTAAGATTTTGTTTGATTCTGGTGCGACAAATAGTTTCATTTCACCATCTGCATTAGAAAAGAGTGGTTTGGCAACCTACGAGCACGATGACTTTAAACAAGTCGAGATGGCTTTGGGGGAAAAACAAGCGGTAGGACCTAGTGTTGATAATTGTATAGTAGACCTGGGAGTGTGTACTACTATATTGAAGGTATACGTCACTGCTCTCGGGGCATATGACCTAATCATTGGAATGGATTGGTTAGCAGCTCACCGAGCCATGGTAGATTGTTTTGCAAAGAGGGTGCTTTGTGTCGACGACAAAGGAAGGCCAGTAGAGATCCAGGGTGTATGGAGAAAAGTGTCATTATGCTTTATATCAACTATGAAGGTTAAGCGATGCTTGAGACAAGGATGTCGATTGTATGTAGTGGAAGCAGTGAATGAAAGGAAGGGACCCTCATTGGATCAGTACCCGATATTGTCAGAA
>JASDQU010372705.1:17655-34529 GCA_032191745.1 Picea mariana
CTATTTAGTTTGAGGAAGATTTGTCATTCCTTTTATATTTATCATGTATGGAAAGGGATCAAGTTTATTTAGGTGAAAACTTTTTTAAATTGAAAAAAATTGAGGAAAAGTTTGTACCTAAAGAAATTTAATCCCTCTAAATGCATGATAAATCATAAGTTAAAATGAATTTATATTGATTTATTTATATTGCTTTCTTCATTTTCCTTTCCTCTATAATTCTTGTAAATAATTTTTTCAATGTTTTTTTATAAGTTGTTCATCTTTCTTTTTTTATATTCCACTTCTCATACCATTTTTTATAATATTTTTTATAACTTTAATTAGATATATTTTCTTCTTTCTTTTAATTTTTATTTTAATAAAATATATTTTATCTATACAAAATAAATATAATCATATTTCAATAAAATGTAAATAATTATTTTTATTTTTAAAAAAATTGTTATAAAATATTTTTATATTTATTAGATATATTTTTATGTGTTTCTTATTATATTTGATCCTTATATTGTGTATCCATAAAATAATTATTTTCATTTTTAAAAAATTTGTTATAAAATATTTTTATATTTACTAGATATACTTTTATGTGTTTCTTAATATATTTTAAAAAATTTGTTATAAAATATTTTTATATTTATTAGATATACTTTTATGTGATTCTTAATATATTTGGTATTTGGTCTTTATATTGTATATCCAAAAGTTTAGTTTAAAGTTTAAGTTTAAAATTTATTGTGTTAAATTTATTTACTGTGAAAGGGAAGAATAATTTTCCATGATCATTGCAGAATTTTACCTTAACTTTTTGTTTAAAATTTTAAGTTAGCTCTACTAACTTTCTTTGTATTATTTAATAAATTGTTTTTAATATTATTTTGCCTTTAATATTGTTTTTATTATTTTTGATTTAATATTATTGTGTTATTTAATAATTTGTTTTTAATAGTATTGTGTTATTTAATAATTTGTTTTTAATATTTTTAATATTATTGGTTTAGTTAATAACTTGTTTTTAATATTATTGTGTTATTTTTATAAAGAAAATAATTATTTTAATTTTATTAATAATTAATTTTATTGATAATTAATTTTATGTGATTTTTCTACATAAAAAATTATAAAATGATTTTAACGAAGAAATGTAAATATTTTTATTTTTACAATTATTATTATTACTAACTAAATGTTAAAAACATAAAAAAATTAAACTATAAAATTTTTAAAATCTCTAAATAACTTTGAGATAATAATTTTATTATTAACTAAATGTTAAAAACATAAAAAAATTAAACTAAAAAAAATTTAAAATTTCTAAATAAGTTTGAGATAATATTTTTACATTTCAATATCAATGTCAAAAACTTAAAAATCATGTTAAGGAAAAAAATTTAAAAAAACCTTGTTATATTTCAATATCAATGTTAAAAACTAAAAAATCATATTATGGTAAAAATAAAAATAAAAACCTTATTACATTTCAATATCAATGTCAAAAACTAAAAAATCATGTTAAGGTAAGTGTTTTTTTTTTAATTACGTTTTTTCAACATGTTTCAAATTTAATTAACACTATACAATAAGTAAATAAATTAACAAATTTAAATTTTTTAATAAATGCATATCTTTTCCTAAAACAAAATTTTGTTTTAATATATTTATCTTTTGAAATTTTTAATTATTTAAATGATTTTAAAATAATATATAATATTGTAGATAAATTTAATATCAAAATTATTACAAAACTATTAGAGATGGTTTTTATTGTACATCATTTCATATGTTTGGAATATTTTTGTGGTCACAATAAATTAAAGGTTATGATTTCAATCATTAACTTCCTTGCATAACAAAATATTTTCGTTAGTCATTAAAAAGAGTTATTAAAATAATAATAACGAGTGGTGTAGGAAAAGATTCTATGTTTTGATTTTTTTTAGATATTTTTTTTGTTTAATTTTGCTAAAAATCTAATTAAAAATTGTTGGATCTACAAAAGTGGTTAAGTTTATATCATCCTAATACCCAAAAAAAAATTCCGCAAACTAAATCCATTTTACATTAAAAAAAAAATACAATTTAAACCCAAAAAAAAACTAAAATTACATCCAAAATTTATATAACGGGATTTAACAAAATACTAAAACTTAAAAGGTTTATACTACAACGATAACACAACTCATCTCTCTATTTTAATAATTTAAATTGAATTTTGTTCAGATAATGACACAAATTTGGTGCACACGGAGCCAAATGTGCAGCCACTTTGGACATCCGACACAATTCAACGGTGGGAGATGTCACTCAATAATTCTCAGCACAAAGAGAAAGCAGTGATTGGTCACCGCTGGACTCATGGCCCAACTACCACCAGAAGCAGTCCCATGACAGTGGACAGATGCACCGGGCCGCCAGCAAGCGCCGGAAAATCTTCCTCCGCAAAAACACATCGTTTCAGACTGAAAACAATTGCCTGCGATGTCCCCTCATTTCTCGAAAGTTATCCGGCGGCTAAATTCTCGAGGGCTTCGCAGCAGAGACTGGAATAGGGGACAATGGCAATTAGGGCGAGGGAAGGAGCGCATGTGTGAAGAGGGCAGATATGCATGTGCAAACAAGAGAAGCGCAGTGAACTCTTCTTCTTGCGGTTGGGAAACAATAAATATCGTTGTGGGACGGCCTCTGACAGGGGTTTGTCACAAACACAGTGTCAGCCATCTGGTGCTCGCGTCTATTTCGCCGGCAACACGAGCTCCGCCATTCTCTACACCTTTTTAAAAAATGCGAAGAAGAAAGGGCAAAATTTCATCCCAAACAAAACGGTGCATTGCATAAATTTAATGGAGTCTGGACCCCATCCAGGGTCACTGGATTGATATAGAAATGGGGAGAACGCAACATGTTTTATAAATTATGATCCCGGGGAGTTTGCTATCAAGGCAGTTCAGGTTCAGGTCAATCAATGCCGAGTTGAGTTCGTTAGTGATTGCATCGACTCGACACTTAAAGCGTAGCTGCCCGCTGAATTAAGAACTAAGCGTTGGAAATTGCTATTCGGGAGTCGCGACGGTCGAGGACCCACCGATAAAAGCTTTTGTCGCTCCGTTTTGGGGCAGTGGCGGGGAATTTATTACGCTGAAAGGTTTATTGATAATAGTTAATGGGTATATTTAATAAGTTTTTAGTGTTTAATCAATTTTATATAGAAAAGATTAAATATTGATAAAATATTTTTAGTGGTTTCAATCTGATTTCAATTATTAACTTTTTCACTATCATAAAGTTATCAGTTTACATGTTTATGCTTTTACTTTTATTTGATCATATTTAAAATTTACTATAATGATTAACTGATTATCAAGTAGAGTAATTAGCTTTTCATTTTCTGAATCAACAGAAATCTTTGTGTGTTCACAGCCACTAGTTTGTGACTGTACTAGCACAGCCGCAAAGTGGCTGGTGTTGCGGCTGGTGAACCCCTAAACACATATAGAGTTGGTGTCGAAACAAGCATAGAGCTGAGGAAATCCAAAAGTTAATCTTAAATGTGGTAATTCTAAAGGTTAATTAGTTAAACGTGTCAATTATATGGTAGTATAGTAATTTCTTAATATGATTAGGTAAATGTTAAAAAGTAAACAGATTAACTAATACATTCAAAAATACAAGTCTCCAATATGTATACGCCTTTCGACGTATACTAGTGATATCCCTAACCCTAATTGCTATTTGGGAGTCGGGACGGTCGAGAACGTAAAAGCTTTTGTCACTCCGTTTTGTCGCCGTGACCGGGAATTTCGTATATCCCTAGTATTCGGTCTCCCTCTCGGATATCCACGACGTCGAAGTTTGCACCGCTTACCTTTGCAGGGTTTATTCTAAATGATAACGGTATTCTATTCAACCTGTGCTGTATTGCATCGATGAAGTATGAACCACTTAGATTGATGTTTTTGAACGAAATCATCGGGGCTCTACGTGGCTAAGGTGGACCGCTGAATAATTGTTTATTTTGGTGGTAGGCCAATGTGACTTTCACTGCGTGTGGGGGGCATGGTGAAAGCGGTCGTGGCATATGCATTGGAGGATACTCCGATCGAAAGCTACAATGTCCCTCCTGCTCTTTATAAATATGCTTGTGATGCTCTCATGTACCAGTTGAGATAGTGCTTGCCTCAGTCCTGTAAGATTGTTATAAAAACTGATGCCCTTTGTGCTCGAACAGTTTTCCAGTTAGGTTTGATCGACAAGTTTAGATCTGTTTTGCAATGGAATCCAATCTGTCAGGACCAGATAACATTAGATGGGTTTTCATTGTTATACAAGCTTCAGTTCTAATAGTGTTTTTGATCATTGTTGGGGCTGTATCCGAGTTTTTCAAAGTCTATGTCTGGGAGCCTTGCCGGATAAGAAGATTCATGGAAAGGCAAGGAGTGAAGGGGCCTCCGCCCAGTTTTATGGTTGGCAATCTTATCGCCATTGCCAACCTTCGTGAAAAGGAGACTGTCAACGATATGGAATGCTTGAGCCACGATATTGTCGACAGGCTTTTGCCCCATTATATTAAATATTCCAGAATTTATGGTAAGTCTTATCTCATAGTCATGGAACTATGTTAAGATTCCATGTACCTGCTATGTTTATTTTGGTGGGGTTTTGGGGAAAGCTAATGATTAATAATCTGCAAACTTTTGGATTGTATGGGTCGATTAGTGCTTTGATTTTCGTAAACTGCGTCGGATCTAAAAATCATGGATTTTAGGTCGGCATCTGGTAGTTTATCAGATTTTCTGCTTGCGCAATCATTTCGCAGTCCTTTTTCCATAGACTTTCGTTTACTACTTTTTTCTGTTGAATATTTTTGCCCTTGGATTTAATTTGGATCAATATTTAGGATTGCTCTAGTTAGATCAATCCAAGCCTACAGCCTCATTCGCCTGTTCGCTGTCTACCTTGAGAATTCTATCTGTTGTTATGATTTCTGTAAACGGGTTAGTTAGATCATCTAGCTATTAATTGTATTCAAGCCAATGATTGAATGTCTCGGATTCTTACAGGGAATCAATTCGTACTGTGGTGGGGCGTCGAGGCGCGACTGGCGGTAGTCCAACCAGAACTGATAAAGGAAATTCTATCGTCCAAGCATAGCTACAGCTACGGAAAGTCTCATTTACAGCAAAAGGGCAACAAGGACTTCATTGGCAAAGGACTGCTAATGGTCAACGGAGATGCATGGGCTCACCAGCGCCGCATCGTCGCCCCAGCTTTCCACACCGACAAACTTAAGGTGATACACGCACTCTTGACATATGTCATTAACACTGTTCATTGAATGCTTGATCTAATGCCTGTACGTAATCAATTTTTATTACCGTTAATTGATCTGTGCAAACTGCAGGGACATGTGAAATATATGGTAGATTGCACTGCACAAATGCTCCACTGTTTTGATGAAATTCTTAGAAAGTGCAACGAACCTTCGGAGATCGAAGTGGGCGAGCATTTGAGCAGGCTTACGGCAGATATCATCGCACGCACCGAATTCGGTAGCAGTTATGAAAAGGGCAAAATAATTTTTGAACAGCTTAAGTCGTTGCAGCAGCTTTCTTCACAGTCAGGAAGATATTTATGGCTTCCGGGCAACCAGTATGTTTGTTTGTGGCCTTTCTGATGAATTTTAGTTTTCTTTTGACTAATTAACTATATTATTGTGTCAAAAAAATTATAATAACGTGTAATTTCTTCTCTCTTATCTTAATCTAAGATAATGTTCCCTGCTGGAATCTATAAATAGCTCAGGAAGGGTCCCGCAATGCAAGTTGTGAACGTCGAAGGGTCGAGCCCCACCCCACGCTTTACTCTCTCTGTGAGCGTTGCTAGTTCTCAGGCAAGATCATTCATTCACAGAGTCAACCATTAATATAAAATAAGCACCCGTGTGGGATGGAGTGCATTATTAATGTTCTTGTCATCCGAAGTCTACCCATTGCCATCGGAATTTTACTTTATTGATATTGTCAGCCAGGAAGTCATTGATTAATGGCGTTGGCTAGCTGTTTTAGGAAATTGTTTTTTTTAATGAATAATTTGTTAATATAAATTTATATGAATTATTATTTTTTGTTGTTTAAAATTCATTTTTTTTAAATGTAGAAATGGATTCAGCATATTGAAAAACTTCTAAAACATTTTGATTATACAAAAATAATCACTCAAATCTACAAATCCAACAATTTCAACCAAATTTCAAGCAAATATCTTCAAAAAAAAAATCATCATTTGATAAAATATTGATGAATTCTCCCTTACAACCAACCCAATTCAAAACTGTGTTGAAATGGAACATGCTCATGAGGTTCCAAGTTCCATAGGTGACGTCTGTAAGAACTTTAAAGAGCTGTTTATTTTTGTTTGTGTTGAGTATCTCAAATTCACTGAGTTGAGGATTGGAACACCTCATTGAAAACGCTAACCGAAACAAAATAGTAAATACAAATTCTTGGGATAATCTATTCAGCAAAAAGTTTGTTGAGAAGCTGGGAGCAATTATTGTAAAACTTCATAGGAAAACGACCGAATACAAAAGTCAGATGGAAAAACAATCTGTCCCATAGGCTATTTTTAGCCTCGTGGACGTTAAAAATACTTTCTTTCTTTCTTTTCAAGCAAAACAGCAAATTTAATAGAACTTTACTCGCTGTTTTAACAACCTTTAGATTTGATGCAATGCAGGTTTCTTCCCACCAGATTTAACAGAGAGATAAAGGAGAGAAAGAGACAAGTAGAGAATGTGCTGCTGGAAATCATTCAAGCGAGGCGAGACTCGGTTCAAGTGGGCCGCAGCGTCTCCTATGGTAACGACCTGCTGGGGCTCATGCTCGCCGAAACGGAACAGACTATCTCCTCCTCCTCCATGAAGTTAACAAACCAGCAATTGATGGACGAGTGCAAGACATTTTTCTTCACGGGCCACGAGACGACGGCCCTTCTGATGACATGGACGATGATGCTGCTGGCCTCCAGTCCCGAATGGCAAAACAAAGCCCGAGCCGAAGCTCTGGAAGTTTGCCAGGGAAATCCCCCATGTACCGCTGATCTCCCCAAACTCAAAATCGTAAGATTAGCATCCCATCTCAAATTCTTCCTGACCACATTATAATCTAATCCAATACAGATTCATATTCACTCTCTCTGGATCTAATATGAGCAAAGAGGTTTCAAAACCGTTGAAGTATAAATTCCAATTTGGGATCAAATCAGATGAGCGCGACATTTTTACATTAGATTTACTATGTTAATTTGTTTTTTGTTTTTTTAGTGTAGTAATCTGTAAGGGTTTGAATTATTGCATGCATGCAGTTAGGAATGGTACTGAACGAGTCACTAAGACTGTACACACCGGCATCGCTGCTGCCGAGACAGGCATTCGAGAACGTGAAGGTGGGCGATCTGGAGTTGCCAAAGGGCATGTCTGTGTGGATTCCGGTCTTGGCAATCCATCACAGCAAGGAATTGTGGGGAGAAGATGCCAACGAATTCAACCCACATCGGTTTGCGGAGGGCGTGCAGAAGGCGTGCAAGCATCAAATGGGATTCATACCCTTCTCCTCCGGACCCCGAGTATGCTTAGGACAGAGCTTCGCCATAATGGAAGCGAAGGTGGTGGTGGCCATGATCCTTTCCCGCTTCAAATTCACCCTCTCTCCTAACTATCGGCATGCTCCTGTCTGCGTGCTTACACTCAAGCCCAAGCATGGGGTGCCGATCATTTTTGAACGCTTGTAACTGTTGAGACCAACTATACAAAATTAAATGATGAATTGTGGTAAATCGGAGTAAGCTAATTCTGTTTTTTAAGAAAAAAAAAAAAAAGGGTTTGAATTCGGTCAAATTTTCAGGGTTCTATTTTAAACTAACTCAAATGCTCAGAAAATTGATCAAAATTTTGGATTGGCCAAAAATTTAAAACAGCATTACTGAAAAGTGTTCAGAAAATCGATCAAAATTTTGGATTGGCCAAAAATTTAAAACAACATTACTGAAAAGCCTATTAAAAAAGTCACTGAAAAAAGAAGATTGCTCCAAAATTAACCCACTCCCTAATCAATCTACATAAATATACTCTGCATTCTATAATAATCATAGATCATCTTATAATGTAAAATAGCAGAAAATAGAAAATAAGGGCCTAGTTTAAATGTTCATGTTTTTGTGTTTTTTTTTATTTTTAGCAATATCATAGGATTGAAATTACCAGGGTTTTTTTTTAACAACACTCATTTTTAATACATAAATCATTAAATGTATGATTAATTTTGTCAGAAAATTCATTTTATGTATGAAAAATATTTGGAACACATGCACATTCATAATTATTATACAAATTTAACAACTAAAATTTAAACCATTTCTAACTGAATTTCGTGAAAAAATAATACCAAAAATTTTAAATAAAAAAAACACTCGAACGTTTAGATTAGGTCGAATAGAAGCGACGGTTAATTTGATAGACAAACTATGTATATGTTTTATTTACTTCGTGATTACAGCAGAGACATTGATGACAGCACTGACATAAACGGCTAAATTGACGTAAATTAATTTCAAATGAATTGCCGCTAAATGGATATAAATTGAATTTCAAATAAATTCATTGGCGTTATCTGAAAGCCTAGGGTACTCGGGTTAGTGGTTTGGATTTTTTTTTAAGAGTGAAGATTAATATGTTTAGTCGTATTATTGTGTATATAAAATTTTGGTATATATAAATATTTTATAATCATTAAAAATATAATAATAAAATTATATATGTAGTTTGAGTTTTTTTTTCCAGATAAATTGTGTATTGTGTATAAAATTTTAAAATATTTAAAATTTTTAGTGGAGATTTCATTTTTTAAATAAAAATAATTTTTTATTTTCTTAAACTTAATGATAAAGTTAAACCTAAAATAAAAAGTTAATGGAGAAAAAGTTAAAATAAAAATAATTTAATGATAAAGTTAAAAATAAAATAAAAGAAAATAAAGTTTAAGAATATAATCTATTAAGTTAAGTTTGTATTTTTCAAGGAAGTAAAAAAATGGTTCAAAATGAAGAAATGGGTAAAAAGGAAAAAAAAATGATGAATAACATTGAGGGCCATAAAAAAATAAAAGTTAAAAAAAAAAAAATGATAATAATAAATAAATAAAATAAAGTTTTTTAAAAAGAAGAATGGTTAATGATTAATGTCATGAATAGTAGGTTTTCAAGATTTAGATTAAAATTATTAAGATATTTTTCAATTTCAGACCCTTCTCTAATGATATGAGAGGACTAATAGAGTTTTAAAGCTAGAATTTTAGTTTGGTCAAAGCAAATGAGATAATTAGATTTGTGAGATATCATTATAGAAAGTGTCATATATGCATGCTTTGAAACATGCTTTAAATGGTCTACTAATTTAACCTATGTGCAATTTGGCCTATGTGCAATTTGTCATAGGGGCAAGGAATTTTGTAAATTCCTTAGCTAAACATGGAATTATAAGGGAGAGGGGATTGAATAGAGGAGGGCGCTCCTTCCACAAAGAGGCCTTTCAACCTTAGGCTTTAAAGAAAGAGGCCTTTAACCTTAGGTTGGTTCATTAGGCAGGCTTTTCCTAAGGAAGTGTCTTTCGTCCTTGGTGTTCTTTAGGGGGGGAGGGGTACCTCGGTGCATGATCTGTGTTCTGAATGTGGGGTAAGCCTGACTTACCCGATTTAGCTCCATGTGTTCTAAGTGAATTTCACCTGGTGAGGTGGGCGGGGGGTTGTGTGACCTGTGCTTCAGAATGGGGATGACGCGATCATACCTGATGCACCAAACCAAAACCATAAAGCTTAAGGGGAACCAGGAATGAGCTCCGCGATGGACTAGGTCAGGCCGGGACTACCATGAAAGATCATGGAATTATCTTTATCTTTAGCTTTAATTATTTTTTGACCAAAATCTTAGACATGTCATCTGTAGTAAGTTAGATATAAGAAGAGAAACGAAAATTAAAGATAGAAAAAAAGAATGAAATTTTTTGAAGTAAAAAAAACCTATTTAACTTGAAAAGTTGAATAATCAAAAACCTAGGACCAACATTTTCAAATAATTAAAATTTTAAAATATATTATTTAATTACTGCATTAAACACTCCAAAAGATCAATGTATAAAGCTTGGATGCAATTTTAAAGTGAAAAGCAACATTTCGAAAAATACATTATTGCGCACCACTATAGTCTCAAACTCCAAAGACCACGAAGCATTTTGTTATAAACAAATTATACTCGAACAGACCGTTGAAATTATAACGATAAAAAAATTATGTGAAGCATTGTTGGCTAATGATTGAAATATTGTTAAGGCTTTTAACAATAGAGAATGGAATATGACTCATCTTTTACTACTTTGGTTGCGCATTACATGACTTTTGTACTTTTAGTGAATATCGACATGATTTTATGGACTATGGACATGATTCTATTTATTCCTTTTTTTTAATTGTATTTTCGTAAGAGCATTTTCAAAGATGTATGTGAGATATAATTTATATATATAGGAGAAAATGGAGAATTATAATAATAATTTAATTTAAAGGTTTTACACCAAATTGGTGTATGAGATTTTTTGTTTGTGGGACAAAGGATTCAAAGAGTCTCTTTTTGCATAGAAAAAGATTTGACTCTTAAAGTATAGTGAGGTGTGTAGACTCTAACTTCCTTTGGGTTTGAACATGTAATTTTATAGGAGGAAACACATGTTCTTAATCATTAAACGTACTCAAAAATTTAATTAGAATATTTATAAAATAGTAAAATGATATTTTAAAAGAATGTAGATATGTTGAAAAATGAATATATAATCGTTTTTGGTGTTGATACTATACTACTCATTTATTTTTTACAAACATAATCTTCCCTTTATCATTTCTTGACCCCTCTTAAAATCTTCCCTTTATCATTTCTTGGCCCTCTTAAGCCTTGTCAAGAGATTGTGAAGTTTGTAGATTAGAATTGGTTGTTGTTGTAACATCTTCAATGTTTTATAAAAAGACTAACAAAGTGTGAAAGGTTATTTCCTTTTGTTTATCCTCTTATCATTGGGGTGAGAGAAACTACTACTTGTCATTGGGGTGAGAGAAACTACTACTCATACAAGTTAAGTCATTCTTGTTATTAAAGCTTATGTTTGGGTTTATAAACTCATTTTCCTTGCAACAACATAACAAGTCAAGATTTGAAATTGAATATTTTAGTGCTCAACATTATTTATATCCCTCTTAACATCATTACCATTTCTCTTGAACTTCGCTTTGATTGTTACTTATACATGGGATTCCTTTGGGCTTACAAATCCATGGAGCACCATTTTTGATCCGGATAATTTTTGAAATACTCATAAAATTTGCTAGAAACAGAGATACAACAATACATGATTTCTATTAATGAAATAAATGTATAGAGACTGTAAAAATACAGAGTGCAAGACTCGCTAGAATGGTGGCATCTTTATCTCTGAGAAGAGATGTGACGGCTACGCTTATTTGCAAGAAGATGATTACAATGAGGTTCTAAAGGTCTTTTTATGATAAACATGAATGCCAAAACCCTAGACATCCAAAAACCTAACCCTAGGAGATGAAGTGTCAAAAGTCATGTGGGCCTCGTTGGGATAAGTTAGTACATTAACTTCTAGGGGTCATAACTTTTGCATATGATCTTCGTTTTAGGTGTGTGATAGCTCGTTGGAAAGGTATTTTCAAGAACTACGCATTATGCCATCAAACTCTGTCTTCGACTGCATTTTGACTACGGCAAGCCAAGAAAACATTGTTTAGAGCTCCAAAACGGCCCTAGAAGTACAAAAAGATGTATTGACATGAAAACTTCCAAAATAAGCCAATTGGAATAGATGGGCGGCCACCAATATCCACCTGGATGTTGTGTAGGGCTTTAGGACAACCCCATAAGTGCAGAACCGAAAATTACAAAGAAATGTCCCCATTACAGCGAAACGTGTTGAACTGAAAACTATCAATATGAGCCAATTGGAATTTGGAACAGGTGGGTGGCCACAATATCCACCTGGATCAATTTCTAGACAAATAAATCTCATTTTGATACCTATAAACCATTTAGGTTTCCAATATAACAAGATAAATGTAAACTCATATCATTAAATTATGCAAGCATCTACATCTCCTTTCTTATTCTAATGGATTTCTATAAAATATATTTGATATAAAAAAAAAAATGATGAAAGTATTAATATTGTATATTTGGTCCTCTCATATAGCCAAATTCTTATAATTTGTCTACTTCACCCAATTGGAACTATGATGTTCTTAATAATATTGCATGAATATTTGGCTTTGCATATGCTTTTTACATGGGTATTCTTGAGTAACCCAATCATTCGCCAATCTCTTCTCCTATGTGGATTTGAAGGAAAACCAACTATCATCTTAAGCTCTTTAAATCATTCGATGTTGAAATTTATATTTTTCATCGGTGATTTCTATGTGGTTTTAAAGTGATCTTAGAAGAACCCCTCGAAATGTGGGATAGATGAACGTTCTAAGTAAAAACTCATAGTTTGCTAAGAAATAAATGGAGGTCATGTAGAAGTATATGGGTTCCATAAGATTCACCATTAAAGTGGTCATCTGGATTTGAAAAATACATTCAAGTTATACTAAAATAATATGAATTTAGGTTAGGATTTTTCTACCCCTTTCCTTATTCGTTGTTTTACATTTTATTATCAAAAGTTTTATCAACCCAATGCAACACTCTAGTACAAATTAATCATACATGCAATATGTGTATGGTGTGTCTTTCCAAAAACATGCAAAGTGTCACATGCACTAGATAAATGTCAAGCGCTTTTTAGCCATTCTTTCTACATATTTCCTTAGATGAAGATCGCTACATTGATTCAATGTTGCACAACATGGCACAAAATAAAAACATTTTGTAAATAAACAGATTTCTATGCAAACTATGGAGTGCAACCCCTTGGTGTAGCTTGCAAATTATCCCTCTAATGAAACTTCTGCCAACTTCATTTTTATGAATTAATTAGAAATACTGTTAGGAAATTGTGTGACTAAGTTTGCAAGTATCCATTATCGATACGCTCATGGGTTCAATTTGAAGAAGGAAGATCAACAACTATAATCTCAGACAATGGTGGCATAAATCCTATTAACATGATAAGAAGAGGCACCATATATTTCATTCATTATTCTTGTTTTTTGAAATAATACAATGGGTCGGTTAAGAATTCTTCCACTTCTCATACATGTAACATATAATATATAAAATCAGGGCTCATAAACTTTCTTGTTTATGAATCCACATTATACAGATCAACTAATGGAATACATCTCGGTAGCTATCAATTTACATACAAATCTTCTCTTACACTATTTTATTAAATATCAAAATAGTTGATGTTAAATGGAATCGCAATTTGCGCAGTCAAGTTTTTAATTTTGTGGTGTTACTATTTCAATTTTTGTATGTTTTTTTGGATATAATATGAACATAAAAATTTTGTTGGAAAACATAGTTTTATGTGATTATGAGAATTTTGAGTAAGTAATTTGATTATTTAAAATTTTAGTCATTTTAAGATGACCAAATTTATAAAAAATACACATAACTTTATTTCATTAAAAAAATAATAAATTTATAATAAAATTTAATTTATTCACTTATTAAATCACTCCATTAATCATACATTGAATCTAGTGACAAATATAATTACCATTTCATTTATCATATGGGAATGTACTTTGAGATGTGAGTGCATGTTATTTTTTCTATACACCCTACCTTTTTCAATGACTCTATTAAATTACACTCTATATCATTGTTTAGTTAAAAGGGGAAAAATATTAATAAAACATGTATCATTGTTTAGTTATAAGGGGAAAAAATATTAATAAAATATTAAACATCTTAGAAGAAATTATGAAGGTAGGTTAGTAATGGTTCATGTCCCCTCGGTCCACTGAAACAAGCTCTTCCACTAATTAGTGCGTGAGAGTGGGAGCATTTTATGATGGGTGAGGTGGACTCAAACTTCACTCGATGAAAGTTGGACGCGTAGAGTTCATGCCCCTTCCACAAACAAATCAACTCACAATGCTCTCCATCGTCCTAGTAGGGAAGAGTTCGAAGGAAATAATTCGAGGTATATCAAATGGAAGGATTACTTCAGCAAGATGCTAACATGACGAGAGGTATTGTTAAGTATTCATTTTAATATATATATATATATATATATATATATATATATATATATATATATATATATATTAATTATTTTTAAGAGTATAAGTGTATACTATATTTATAAAGTTAAATTATATAATTAATGTGTGTAATTTTTTATATTATAAAATGTTTAAAAAAAAAATTATTTTATCATAAAATAAAAATCACATTCTTTAAGGGTTCAAAGCATAATAAAATAAACCCCCGGATGGGGTGTTAGTGGAGACCACATGGCGATTGGAGGAGGACGGCTCACGTCAGCGGGGCACGGAGCCATGTGATGGGCTCGTGCCACCACCCGCCACCCTCCTGCGACTTTAATAGATTTCATGTCGACGAAAAGGGCATTAATGCCTTCATCCCTTCCAACGCATTTTCTCATGGCGCTGCTTCTGGTTTCAGTTCATTGTTTATGCTGGTGGCTTGAGGATCTCTCCCCTCCGTGCCCATGGCCGACTCAGGATAGTGCTCTTGGCCCCCCGGAGACTCCCCCTCACCCCTGGGCCTTCGGCCACTGCTACGGACTTCCCATGCCTGACCACAAGCCGCGTCTAAGAGGGAGGCCACGGCGGGGATCTCCCTGGAGACCTCGTCGGCCTTCGGCTCCTCCCTCTGCTCAACCTCCCACTTGCTCCTCACTTCGATTTCAGGCAGAACCGATGGAGCATGTCCACAGCCTAGCACTTATCCCTCGGCCACTTTGCTCGTCCTCGCGCATCTTTCAAACACCACCGATGGCTGCACCACCCCACACACCTTTCTCGACTCTTCCAAGAACCTTAGAAGACAAGAACCCTCCTTCTTCGCGTAAGCAAGGTCATAAGGAGCACCCCTCTGCTGATACAGTCCATGGAGAGCAGTTAAAGGACAAGTTGTCCATCCTCTATGGCTTAGTCTTCGAACTTTGCCAGGGGGTGGAGGATTTGCAGTTTCGACTACAGCTTAACAATGAGAAGGTAGCGCTCTTCCTCCAGCTCCTCTCCTCCATGCATGAGGCTGTCCTTTCAGAACAGGGAGGAGCGACCTCCAAGCCGGGACCAAGTGATGATACAGCTGACGTCGAAGAGGGTAAGCGGAGCGCAACTTTGAGGCAGGAACCCAGAGCAACCACCCAAGGCGAGGATGTCACGATGCAGTGTGCAGAAGAGCTCGAGATGAAACGGAATGGTAGCGAGACTTTGGCCAAGCAACAGATGCAAGACACCACGAGGAACAACCAGGAAATTGAAACCAGTGCGGAGGTCGAGGTGCAATGGGGGGACGAAACGACGATTGTCGAAGAGGAACCATGGCCCGAGGATCTCCAAGGCACCTAGCCAGGTTATGTTTCAAGCGTCTAGGCTTTAGAGGTCGTGTCAACTGTTTTCAGATTCTATTGATGTTTATGTAGTCTTGGACTTTACTTTTAGTAGGCACTATTGAACTGTTGTTGACTAAGCTGTTGATTGGGCTAGTTTCCCCTCTGTTGGGGCAGTCCAATAAGCATAGCAGGACTATCACTGTACTTGGGATTTCCTTTTTGCCTCTGGAAGGTTTCTAATATATTTTACTTCTTACTTAAAAAAAAAAAAGCATAATAAAATAAAAATATAGGTATATATTATACTTATAAGAGTATACGAGCATATTGCACTTACAAAATTTTAAAATGATATAAGTAATGTATGTTTTATTGCTTGACCTTCATAAATATAATTTTCAATTTTTTTTTAACATTTTGTTATTTTTTTAAAGAAAAAACCATTATAAATAATTGTGAACTTGAGAATTCTTAAAAGGAATCAGTTCTTTATTTGAATTGGAGATATCAATTTCATGATGTCTTTTGTTCCTCATAGAGAGGCTTCAACTACAATGAATTACCTCTAGGAAGAAAGTCCAATGTCAATTTCTTCTACTTTATCGCCCGAGAAAAGAGTGGAGTCCCTAATCAACTTGTTGTTCCTAATTTACCTTGTTTTGCTCAAGTTTTGTATCTAAACTCGGTTCCTCTAGAAAATTCCACCTTTTTGGTTTTGATTTGGTTCATTTTTTTTCCTTGGAGGAGCTCAAGCATGGGGGCAAGTAGCCTGTAAATGTCCTAGAAGATGAGATATCCCGCACCCAAATGTTGTGTTCTCATATTTCAAGACCTATGTGTATTTAAAATTCTTCCATTTGAAAATTATTATGTCCAAAAGACCTTTAACAATAATAATAACAACAATATATTTTTAAGGTCACGGCCAAGTCAGACACCAAATTGGTGTATGAGACCCCCTTGTTTGTGGGATAGGTGACCCCCCCTGCCCAATGAATTGACTGCTAAAATCTATGGAAGTATACACCCCCCTTTGGATTTGAACCTGTGGCCTCCAAGAAGGAAACACATGTTCTTAACTATTAGACTCACTCAAGTTATATATGTGCATAAATGCGTGTATATGTTCATAAACTTGTTACAACTTTCGCAAGATTTGATTCTATATAAATATCCAAAACTTTCTCAATATCTTCAAAAACTTCTTAAAAACTAATAAATACCAAAATGTTGTTTATATAAATGTGTGTAATAATAATATTGTTCAAAAACCACT
>JASDQU010372705.1:34606-51176 GCA_032191745.1 Picea mariana
TTCCATCTCGAGAGGCCACTTCGGTAGGTGTATGCAGCGAAATATATAGCATTATATATCTATATTTTCATAGATATTCAACCATATGAATTATTTAACTACTACAATAAATACTTCAAAGTTTAATGTTTAGGTGCAATTTAAAGTGAGAAGAAACGTTTATAGAAAGCATTATTGTGCAACTATGCAATCTCGGACTCATGAGGACACAAAGCAACTTGTTATATTATATCCTTAAAGGTCGTTCAAAATATAAAATGAACCAAAAATATGTAAATCATTGTTGGTAAATGATTGAAAGATCTTGGAAAAGCTTTATACAAAAGAAGCGAAAGATCTAGGAAAGGCTTTATACAAAGTTACAAAGAAGTGTTTTATAACAATAGAGAGTAGAGAATGGCATGGAGGGGTGGTAGGTGTTGTGGGGGTGATCTTTGGTTTTGAAGAAAAAGATAAAATTACTTATGTTGGGGATCAACAACATTTCAAATAATCAAGAAGGGGTGATCTTTGGGATCAACGACATTCCAAATAATTAAGAAGATATATTAATCTTATGGAAATGGGTCTAGATCGTCAAAAACAAAGGGATTAATCAGTTGTTTGTCATGAGGGATTCTATGGTTTTTGTTCATCATATGGTGAAAAAATATCTCTCCAATGAACCTAATCTTTGAATACTATAAGGAGAACACTTTCTTGTAGAGGTTTTTAATCTTACAAAATTTGGAAAAAAAATTTAAAAAAGCCTCCACTATTTGAAGCGAAAGTTTTAATGGATGTTCCATATAACTAAAAAAAATTGGGCGAGAAAAGGTTGTAGCGAAGGTTTTATTTTTTAGTGCTTGTATTTTTAAAATGCATTGGTGTGCACTTAATACAAAAGCACCGGTGTGTATAGATAAATTAAAATTCATTGGCGCTTTTATATATAGTGTGCATCGGAGTCAGCTTTTTGTTGTATGTAGCACTGATGCTCTTACAATTGTTATGCATTGGTTATGCATTGTTTGTGTATACAACACTGGTGATTTATAAGTCAGTTAACACATCGGTGCTTTTACATGTTATGTACGCCCCTGTTCTTGTATAATTCGTGCATCTTGGTGCGTGTATTACTATGCGCATCAAAAGGTAGTGAAATTTAGAATATTGAAGATGACATGCCGATGCTAAATATCTTTGTTACTAAGCACTAGTGCATATATTATATTAAACACAATGGTGCATATATTATATTAAAAGCATCGGTGTGTACAATATATTTAAAGCACCAGTATGTATTATAAACATGTGTACTGTAAAATATTGAAGAGATCAATATAATTGCATGTTATATCATTTAAGGAACGGTGTTTTTTCTCAATATTTAGCACCAGTGCTTAAATATAATTAATAGGCACCAGTGCGTATAAACCCTTAACACGCACCAATTTCTATATTATGGCATAGACCATTTAATGAGTTCATAAAAATACAGTGCACCGATATGTGTATATTTTAATTAATTGTATTTTTTACAAATTTTCAATTAATCATCTCAAAATCAAATATTTTTAATAGTAATATTCTTTTGTGTATTTTTGTTATTACATTTTGATATAATGACTGCATTAATGCTTTATCCAATGAATTACACCTATGTTATTTGTAACAGTGTAAATCATCTTGATATAATTTTAATAGAAAATAACAAAATGATATAGTCGACGGAACAGGAAAAGGATGGGCTATGTGGTTATGAGGCGTTGGGGGAACTGTGGCCCGTACCCTATGGTCATGAGATACCCACTTACCTGACTGTAGACCGTTACTTCACACGCACCCTATGGTCACGAGATACTCTCTGACATGACTGCAAGCCCGAGCCTACCCATCTAAGCTTAACCTTTTCTCAAAACCCTCTAACTCCTTTTCGAACGCCTCAATCGCCTAAAGTGTTTTGATCAGCTAGTGAACAATCTTGGCACGAAGGAGTGGCTGACCTATAAATTCAGGAAGGGAAATCCAATGGCCTCCTATGAAAACGAAGTTGATTACTCACCAGATCTGGGTGAGATGCTCCCTTGTATGGGGATAGTTGGCAGCCCACCAACTTCTTCCCAGCTACAACTATCCACAACGACCCCACTGGGATCCCTACTACCTTCATCGCCTCTTATGGTCCCCCAAAATGACTTCTTCTCACATCTCTCTAAGGTAACAGGCTTCTTCCCTGCTCAAGTCTTAAGTTCTTTTTCTTGGCTTGGAAGAAATATTTGGGACAACAGACTCTCGACGTAGGAAGCTCCCTTCTCCTCGGGCCTCGATACAACCTCGCTCTCTAGCAGCATGATCCTCTCACATGCTTTCAAAGTTTCCCTTTATCCGGCCCACTGCTACTTCTTCTCTTCGCCGTCCCCATTGACAGTCTCTTGGACCTTCCCGGACCCTACAGTAAATTTAACAACCAGCCAAGGGCAAGGGGAACTAGGGGTTCACCCTGAGACTTTGCAAGATGCGATCTTCGAAGACCTGAGCTTAGGAGTCATGCAAGCCCCAGATTATAGCTTAGGTCTCTTCAGAGTGTTACTTTCCCTTTGACGGTCAAGATTTCTTCCAAGGTCATGCACCCTTGGAGACGAAGAGAGGGTTTTTTGTAGCAAATATTCATCCCTTCAACCTCAATGGCTGGAACTTCAGCCAAAGAGGGGTTCCATGACGACATGCTCCCTACGATTCAGACCCTGATGCCCAAGGCGCCACAAGGCAAAGAAGGAGGAAGCGAAACAAATTCCTAGGGTCATCCAAGGCAGACCCAAATTTCATCCTTGGTGATGACCTTTCGATGGTCAGGGTCTCTGCAATGGTAGACAAAACACTAGTCGGGAAATTCTATAGCCGACAACTCAGCGAAAAAAAATTGCAAGCCTGGGCCGCTACAAACTGGGGCACGAACTCCTCCTCTTCGCCCAATTTCTTCCGCCTCTCTAGAGGTTGGTTTATGATTATCTTTGCAGAACCCTCTCAGACCATGGTCGCACTCCAAAATAGTTGGGCGATTGACTCTTCCCTGGTTCTAATGAAGCTTTGGAACCCCACTTTTGACATTGCCAGTGAGCGTTTGGACTCTATTCTGAGTTGGGTTCGTCTACCAGGACACCCTCCGCATCTCTGGTCAAAGTATTGTTTTAAAGAAATTGGAAACTTTTGGGGGGAGTACATAACAGTAGACATGGGATTCTTAGTTTCGAAAGAAATTGCAGTAGCTAGAATTATGGTATTTCTTAACATCAGGGACGGGCTACAAGAATTCCTCAACCTTATAGATCTGGGGCGTACAAGGGTCCAAATTCTAGACTACAAAGGTGTGCCCTTTCATTGTAGGATATGCCATGAATATGGCCACGTTGTTATGGATTGCAAAAAATCCCTACGAGGGCGTTCTAGACACCTTTCACATGAAGCCAAATGACAAGATCGGGAGCGCCAGGCAGCCACCGATAGAAACTCCTCCTCTTCAATGTTAAACTCGGTGGGGACCTTTTCCCCCACCGCGAAAGCTCTACTAGACTCCTTGATAGATGACCAGTCGGTGTCGGTCGTGGATGCATTGGCGCTCGTTCCAACAACTGGTGACATGGAGCGCCCAGATTGCAGCCCAGAGACAACGCCTCAACACTTGATTGACAACTTCTTGGGTATGAAACTTTCTCTTCCTCACCCTGTAAATGGTATGCTAAATGCTTTCAATTTTAATTTAAAATATTGCATCCCCCTCCCCTCCATTGTTTCCCTAAAACCCCTTTTCACCTCCACCTCACTCCCTTCACCACTGTTGGATGATGATCCCCCTCAGGTAGCCTCTCCTCCAAACTCTCCAACTTCTTGGTATTCTAAGGAACCTTCCTCTGAGAGTTCTGAGGATTCTATCATCCGCTTCCATCTCTATAGCAGATCGATCACTATCCCTACCCTAGACCCTAGAGGTCTTGGCCCCACACCGGAACCACTGAAAACGAAAAAAGGTTGAGGTAGGCCCTCACACCTCTCCTTAGCACAATATCGTGCACTAATGGACATTGCTTCAGGCCGGCAATGGTCTCTCCTCGAGGCTCTTAGAGAAACAAAATCCCCTATAGGGGTTCCTCCATGAAATTACTTTCCTTCAACTGCAGGGGTTTAGCAAGCCCCCAAAAAAATACGCTCTAAAGAGATTGGTAACTCTGCACCAACTTGAGATTGTTCTCTTCCAAGAAACTCCAGTAGATGAACTCTCAGTCAAAAAATCACTCTCTACTATCTTCTTGGGTTGGGAATTCTTGGGTTTGGATGCCCATGGTAGATCGGGAGGTCTACCCATCGATTAGTGCTCCAGAAATATAAATCCCTTGAACTCATGGGCTTCTGACTCTTGTCTGGGGATTGAGGTACAAGTAGAGGGACTTGGGGTGATTCTCAAGATAATAAATGTGTATGGGCCACACACAAACAAGATTCCTTACTGAAACTCTCTCTTCATCAAGGAGCTTCTGAAGATGAAAAATCTAATAATCGATGGTGACTTCAACTTCTCCCTAGGTGAAGCGAAATGTTGGGGTCCCTCGGCACACCCAAACCCCCAAACATAATTTTGCAGTCATTTGTTGGCTTCCAAAGGCTTTCTCAATATCACACCAGTCAAACTACTCTCCGCATGTAGTAACTTAAGAGTTGGGGAAGCCCAAGTGGAAAAAATATTAGACCACTTTTTGATCACTGAATCAATGTTGATGCTTCCTCTCTAATTCCATCAATGGATTGGAAGCGGGGTAGACTCAGATCACTCCCCAATTTGGTTTGCTATTGAAGGGGGGGGGCAAAAGTTAGCTTCCCCTTTCAAATTCAACTCCACTTTTATCAAGGAAGAAAGATTCCAAAAATTGGTAAAATCAAACTGGACCCCTCTACAGGATATGACAGGATCTTTGACAGCCATCCAATTCATGGGCAATTTAAAAAAAATCAAAAAATTGGTCATTCTCTGGGAAAAATCAAAACAAAAAGAAGAAGAGCGAGAAATCAAATGCATTGAGGACAAGCTGGAGGTAATTTATCAAGACATTAATTCTGGGTACTCCTCGGAATCTTCACGAGAAAATTTAAGGAACTTAAAGGAAAATCGAAGGAAAATATTGGCAAACCAAGAAGCAACCTAGAGACTTAAAAGCAGGGAAATCTGGCTAGCAAATGGGGATGAGAACACCAAATTCTTCCATGATTTTTCCAAAGGACAGAAAACAGCCAACACAATCTGGAGCTTAAAGGATCAGGAGGACAGACCAGTCACCTTTTTTGAAGGGCTAGCAAATCTGGGAAAGAGACACTTCCATACTTTATTCAAAGAGGACAGAAGGGCCAACATAGTCGACATCATAAAAATGGCCCTTTACTTTCCTAGCTTTGTGGAAGAGGAAGGGAATCGAGACCTATATGCAGAAGTCACTGAAGCTGAACTCAAAGACACCCTACAAAGCTTTCATAAAGACAAAATCCCAAGCCCAGACTGTTGGTCAATTGAATTCTACTTGGGCTTCTTTGATTTGATCGGAGGTGATATTCTCAAATTCATAGAGGAATCCATATTAAACAGAAGAATACATAGCCCACTAAACACCACCTTCATAGCTCTTATTTCCAAGGTGAACGATCATCTCTCCTTTGATGATTTCAGACCCATATCACTCTGCAATTGCATCTACAAAATCATTGCTAAGGCTATAGCTCGTCGGTTGAAGCCTCTCCTCTCATTGTCCATCTCGAAAGAAAAGTTTGGGTTCCTCCAAGTCCAACAAATCCATGAAGCAATAAGGGCCACCCAGGAAGGACTTCATAGCCTCAGAACCACAAAATCCAAGGGAACCATTTTAAAGTTTGATCTCTCAGAATCCTTCGATGGGGTAAGTTGGTCCTACATCAGGCTCCTTCTCACTCATCTCGGGTTTGAGGTTCCTTTCATTAAATGGATAATGGCATGCATTACATCGGTGTCCTTTGCGGTTCTCATCAATGGAGCAGCCTCACCTTTCTTCACCTCCGAAAAAGGACTACGCCAAGGTTTCCCCCTCTCCCCACTCCTCTTCCTGTTGGTGGTTGAGGGTCTGAGCAGGGTTGTAACAAATGTGATAAGATCAGGGGACTTCCATGGAATACATCTAACCCTTGGTCTAAGAATCACACATTTACTTTTTGTGGATGACATCCTCATCTTGTGCAGTGGTAGAAGGCGGGACGCAGAAGTGATTTCAAATATACTCTCCCTCTTTCGCCCAGCAACAAGTATGCAAATAAACTTCCAAAAATCCACACTCTCATTCACTGAAATGGAAAGGGAAGAACAAGAAATATATCAAAGGCTCTTTCCGTTTATAATTCAAGAATTCTTAGAAGGCCTAAAATATCTAGGATTTCACATGAAACCGAATAATTACCTCAAAAAGGACTAGAAATGGTTGGTCTCAAAACTGGAGAAAATACTAACTGGTTGGAGCTTCAGGTGGCTTTCAAGGGCATGAAGACTCACCCGAACCAAAGCAGTCCTAGAAGCCATCCCAGTTTACTGGATGTCTCTGGCCTGGATACTGAAAGGAACACTAAAAAAGATTAGAAAGGTTTTCTCCCGCTTTATCTGGTCCAGCGTTGGGGACAAGTTCACATAGCCATGGGAAAAATGGACCACCTAGCCCAGCCAAAATATCTGGGAGGCTGGGGGCTTAAAAATATATTTTTTTTCTCCAAGGCTTTGGCATAAAAAACAGGGTGGCGTCTCATCTCAAATAACAACCTTTGGTCCCTAGTTATCACTCAAAAATACATAGCACCATAATCACTTGAAGACTGGATCAAATATACAAACAAGACCCACAAACAAGGTTCCATTTTCTGGAAAGCTCTAATATCCTCCTTTCCAGTAATAGGGGAAGGACTAGCTTAGAGAGTAGGTGATGCAGACACCCACCTCAGCAGGGTCTGCTTGACCTCCCAGTCTTTGGATCTTCAAATTCCCGAGCTGAAATGTCTCCTTTGGTCCCCGCTGGAACCCTCAACACATATAACCACAGGTATCCTTTTATGTGCTCTGCCGATGCGAACATGCACTAGACACGAGCCTCCACTCCACGTGACCACCAGTGTGACCACAGACTTAACCCCAAAAGGTGCGTCAGGTTTTCACGATTTTAGGACTTTCATTGTGAATCACCCTGACTCTTCCGATTCCTGAAACCCCAAAATGGGATAACGTTCCTAGCTCCTCCCTTATTCTTCTACCATATGAGCTCCAGTCAAACCCTAGGGTCCACCTCCGAGCACGTCAAGATTTTGCGTGTCAGGAACTCATGATGTGACTTTGCTCCCTTTTCCTGATATCTAAACTTGTGACTTTCTCGCCACAGATCAACAGTCTTGAACCCCCACGATCCAACGGTCCAAATCGTGTCAGGATTTCGCGTATCGGGACTCCCAAGTTACAACTTCCTTCACACTCCTGACTCCTGAAATGTCGATATTTTGGAACACCCAATCAACAGATCATGCTCCTATGGATCTAACGGTTGTTATCTCTCCTGAGCTAGCAAGTGTTGAAATACACTCAACCTTATCCTTCTCATGGATCTACTAGATCTGACGGTCCACGAAAAATCGGTGTTTCTCCCTCCGAGAATTTCCACCATCTGCTCAGGCTCTCAATAGTTTCTCGCCAAATAAATTGGCGTCCTTCCTCCGAAGATTGATTTCTATGAGGTGACTTCGACCCTCGTCTGTCCTCTGGACTTTCCAAGTCTCTATCCTTCCTGATCTTGATTCTTGTTACAAACTCTAGGATTCTAAGGAATTTTTACGCACACTCCTTGTGGCCTTCATGATAACCTCTGGTTATCCAAACACTCCAACTCTGCATACTCCTTGCGACAGAAGTTCTTCAACCACTCACTTGGTTGGAAAAATCTAAGACTTCAACCTGGCTTGTGCACACATTTCATGGATCTGTGCTATACTTGCACTTTTGTTGTTATAAGAACAACTCTATCTCTCCTGAGCTTTTTTGAGGTAAGACTCAGAATCTCGTCGACGCAGTCCTTATGGAATTTCATTGCACTCCTTGTAGTAATTATTAGGAAGAGAAGCAATTGAAACTTATACTCTACCTCTCACAGACTTCATACATTCAACATGAAATCATACACATAAAGCATTGAAACAAATGCATAATAGAGCATATAAGCAAACTGTAAACATACCATTCAATAGATGCAAATAGTAACCATAACAAAACCATGAAATTGGATCAAAGCCTTCTTATATTAATTTAAGTTCTTATGTACACGGGTTCTATAGCAACAACTATCTGCTCAAACAACTTCTACAATCTTTGTTCTTCTCTGCTCTCCTATGCTCTCTTTCTCTACAACTTCTACTCTTACAATTGAGAATGATAATACAATACATACGAGGGAGATTTCTTGATTTTTCCCTCCTATAACTCTAAGCTATCTTATCGAATTAAAGATTACTACCTACTTTACATTTATTACAATAAATGCCTACAACCGACAGATGATATCGAATGCTCAAGATATGTATTACAATCCCCAAAACATTAAAATTAAATACATCCCTCCAGCTATTACATTAATGTTTCATCTTTTAAATTTAAATGTCTTTAAAATGTGCACTGGTGTATATCTAGTTGTCCTCCACTTGCGCTTGTTGGTGATGCTCCTGCATCATACTCCTCTAGCTAAAAAAATTCATGGACTCCTGTCCATGAGATCCTGCACCGTCTGTCCATGTTTCTGGATATTTTCTTCACTTTCCCAACTGGCATCCTCGATCGAGTGTCCTTTCCACTTTACCAAATATTCAAAATATGTCTTCTTTCGGGTCTTCTTACTAACTCTCTGATCAATGATCTTTTCCATCTGCGGATTTTCAGCTACAAGCATCTGTTTGAACCACTGAACTTCCTTTTGATTCTCTTCTCCTCTCTCTTTATCTACTCTATAAGGGTACATGTTGACTATGTTGAATATGGGCGATATGCCCACACCATCTGACAATTCTATCTCGTAAGCATTGGCTTGAAATTTCTGCAAGATTTTACATGGCCCTATATTTTTCATCTTCAGCTTATTATACGTTCCACTTGGGAACTTTTATTTTCTTAGATGTGCTAAGACCAAATATCCCACTTCGAATTGAATCTCTCTCCTATATTGATCTTCTTTTCGCTTGTATTCCTAGTTGGAACTCTGCAACTGCTCTTTAATCTTACTGTGGATCTCTTGCATCTCAGCTACAAAATCTTCCACTCCAACAATCTTGAACTCACTCTGATCCAAGTCTCTCAACTCAGATACTCCCCTTAGTTGCATTCCATACATTATCTGAAATGAGACTTTTCCTGTACTCCTATCAGGTGAGTCATTATATGAAAATTACGCTTGTGACAGAATCTGATCCCACTGACTGTGGTGTTCGGCGACTAAACTCCTCAATAAGTCCCCCAAACTTCGATTTACTACCTCAGTCTGTCCATCTGTTTGAGGGTTATATGTTGAGCTAAAAGATAAATTTGTCCCCATCTTTTTCCATGGTGTCTTCCAAAAATGACCAACAAATTTGGTATCTCTGTTTGAAACAATACTCTTGGGTAAACCATGAAGTCGAACAACTTCTTTGAAAACCAAGTTTGCAATGTGTGTTGCATCACTGGTTTTCTGACATGGAATGAAATGTGCCATTTTTTAGAATATGTCGACTACCACGAATATGGAATCACAAGTTCTCGATTTACTCGGCAGTCCTAACATAAAATCCATGCTTATCGCGTCCCATGACCTCTCTAGTATTGACAATGGTTGATACAACCCTGTATTTTGTCTTTTCCCCTTTGCATGCTGGAAAATTCTACATATGTTGACAAAATTCCGCACATATGTCCTCATTCCTGGCCAATAATACAAGTTTTTTAGTTGCGCAAATGTTTTATCATGGCCGAAATGTCCAGTGAATCCCCCACTGTGCTTTTCCTTCAAAAGGTTTTCTCTCATAGAACTCCTCCGGATACACAACTAATTTCCTTTGAACAACAATCCATCCTAAATTAAATATTCAATCCATTGGCTTCTATCTTTCAGAACAGGATTCTGGCATGCTTCATAAGTGTCCTTGAAATCTGAATCATCTCTATACATTTCCTTAAGGCTATCAAAACCTAAGGTCTTCACACAAAACCCCTACAGAATCAAACATTTCTTGCTCAATGCATCAACAACCTTGTTATCATTTCTAGAAATGTGATTTATAACAAAAGTAAAGTTTTGCATAAATTCAACCCATTTTGCATGTTTCTGGTTCAGTTTCTCATGTCTGGTTATAAACTGTAAGGCCTAGTTGTTGCTATACAAAATGAACTCTTTTGGAACCAGGTAGTGCCTCCATTTCTTCAATGTTTGTGTGACTACATAAAACTCCTTATCATACGTGGAATATTTCATCTTGGTCTCATTTAGTTTCTCATTGAAGTATGCAATTGGTCTATTGTCTTGACTTAAGACTGCTCCAATCACGAATCCACTTGCATCACATCTCACTTTAAATGTTTTACTGAAATCTAGCAGAACTAGAATTGGTTGTCCAGTTATCTTCTCCTTTAACAACTTGAAACTTTTCTTCGCTTCCTCTGTCCATTGAAAATATGTATTTCTATTCTTGATTGTGTCCATCATTGGTGCATAAATTCCACTAAAATTTCTGATGAACTTCCTATAAAAACTGGCTAGTCCATGGAAGCTTCTAACTTCAAATATATTCCTTGGTGATGGCCACTCTTTGATTTCTTTTACCTTTTCAGGATCCATCTTCAACTCATCCGAAGCGATCACGAAACCCAAATAAATGAGCTATGTATTCATGAAAGACAACTTCTTCATATTTATGAGCAATTTCTCTTTCTACAACCTCCTCATTACTAGAGTTAAGTGTCTCAAGTGTTCTTCCTCAGTCTTACTGAAGATCGGTATATCATGAAGATACACAATTACAAACTTCCCAATGAAATATTTTAAGACTTCGTTCATTAATCTCATAAAAGTAATTGGTACATTCATCAAGCCAAATGGCATGACAAGCCATTCATACAATCCTTCATTCGTCTTAAATGTTGTCTTCCATTCATCACCTTCCCTCATTCTAATCTGATGATATCTGCTTTTCAAATCAATTTTTGAAAAAAACTTTGCTCCACTCAAGCAATCCATCAAGTCATACATCCTGGGTAAAGGAAATCTATACCTGATGGTGATTTTGTTTGTATCCCTCGAATCTGTACACATTCTCCATCCACCACATTTCTTTGGACTTAACATTGTTGGCACAATGCATGGACTCAAGATTTCTCTAATCAACCCTTTGTCCATCAAATTATGGAATTTCTTCTTAACCTCTTCATTCTCCTACGGCATCAATTTTTACATTTCTTTGTTTTGTAAACTCGCTCCTAGTATAAGTTCAATGTGATGGCTTATACTCCTAATGGGTGGCAACAAACAAGGCAAATTGTCCACCACTATATCAGCAAAATTCTCCAGCAGTTCCTAAATTTCATTAGGTAGATCATCTATTGAGGTACTGGTCAAGATGACTCTAGGTTTTCTCACCACAACAAACTGCATTTCTTCATCTTTATTGACTTCATCCAGAAGATCCTTCCCACTCATGAGAAGTATAGTATTGCTTGTTTATTCTTTCACCTTCTTGTCTTCAATTGGTAGCAACATATGCATCCTACCATTCTTCTCCAAGGTGTATGTGTTCTTTCTTCTGTCAAGAATAACATTTCTATCATATTTCTACAGCCTTCCCAACAAAACATGACAGACATCCATGGGAATAACATCACATAAGATCTCATCTATGTAACCCCCTATCTTAAATTCAACTAAACATTGTTTAGTGACGGTTACCTGATGTCCTTTTTGCAACCACGAAACCTTGTACGGGCTTGGATGTGAAACTGTCTCCAAATCCAACTTCTCCACCATCTCTATGGATACTAAATTATCCATGCTTCCACTGTCAATTATCACCTTGCATACCCTATCCTTGGTCTTGCAAGCAGTCCTAAACAAATTGTTCCTCTGGACTGGATTCTCCATCTCTTTATCTGGCTTCAAGAGAATTTTCCTCATCATTAAGGATCTTCCACCTTCTACATCTTCTGCCTCAACATTTCACCTTTGCACTTCTAAAATGTGAGCTTTGCCTCCTCCATATCTTTTTCTATCGGTACATTCCCAATATTTGTGTCCTATCTTTCCATAGACAAAACACTTTATTTCACCTCCTCTGCCTCTTCCTCTTCCTCTTGCTCGAGTAAAATTGTTCCTATCAGCATATTTTCCTTCTTGTGAGCTTCCTCCCCTTTCTGGGTGGTTATGAGGTTTCTTCTCTTCATCCTTGGGCTTATGTATTATGTCCTGGGCAACTTCTTTGCCTCTGCTCTGAATTCTACCTTTGCCCCTTTGACCTTTCATTTGGGCCAATTTCATGAAGCAATCTGATAAGCATATTCTGCGTTCCTAATTGTCACCATGCTCATCTCATCCTGAATCTCATATCTCAGGCCATTCATGTATCTGGAAAATTTTTCATCATCACTCTCACGATGACCATCTCTAATGTTTAACTTGTAAAATTCCCCAGTGTATTCCTTCACTTTCATCCCTTTCTATCTTAAATTATGCATTCTTCGAAACAGATTGATTTGATAATCCCTAGGTATGAATTTGGCTTTCATATTGGCAACCATCCTTTCCTAGATTTTAATTCTTTGTTTGTCTTTGCAACGCCTGTCAGCCTGTAGTTCATCCCACCACAGTGTTGCATGCCCTTTCAGTCTAGTGACGGTGTGCTTTACTTTCTTATCTTCTTCGATATCCTCATAGTCAAAGTATTTATCTAGATCTCTAAACCAATCTAGCAGCTCCTCAACGTCTAAGTTACCTTCATACATCAAGATACCCATTTTTTCTCTGGCACCTATCCTTGTGAAAGCTTTGAATAGACATTCTTCTGTAGCATCTTTGGCTACAAATTCTTCTTCAGCTCCAGCTTCATTCTCGATTTTGGCCTCACTGATATCTCCATTATCAGGTGTTTGCCTCTATGATGTCTCCATGGCATCCAATGGAGCACGAAGTTCTCTCATCTCCCTTTCCACGGTTGGATCGGGCATAGGTCTCTCTTGACATCTCCTCGGTGGCATTGTTTCAAATCTGTCCTCACATAATTCAATCAGAACTGTCCTTTGTCTTCCCTCCACAACAAAAAAAAAATTGTAAGCTATGATACCACCTGACGCAGACCCCCACCTCAGCAGGGTCTGCTTGACCTCCCGATATTTGGATCTTCAAAATCCTGAGCTGAAATGGATCCTTTGGTCCCCACTGGAACCCTTAACACATATAACCACAAGTATCCTTTTATGTGCTCCGCCCGCATGAACATGCACTAGACGCGAGCCTCCACTCCACGTGACCATAGACTTAACCCCAAAAGGCGCATCGGTTTTTCATGATTTCGAGACTTTCCTTGCAATTCACCCTGACTCTTCTCATTCTCGAAACCCCAAAATGGGCTAACGGTCCCTAGATCCTCCCTTATTCTTCTACCATATGACCTCAAGTCAAACCCTGGGGTCCACCTCCGAGCGCGTCGGGATTTCGCGTGTCAGGAACTCGCGATGTGAGTTTGCTCCATTTTCCCAATATCCAAACTCGCAACTTCCTCACCACAGATAAACGGTCCTGAAGACCCATGATCCAATGGTCCAGATCGTGTCAGTATTTCACGTGTCGGGACTCCCAAGTTACAACTTCCTCCACACTCTTGACTCTCAAAATGTTGATATTTTGGAGCACCCAATCAATGGCTCACACTCCTCTGGATCTAATGGCTGCTATCTCTCCTGATCTAGCGAGTGTTTAAAGACACTCGACGTTATCCTTCCCACAGATCTACTAGATCTGACGGTCCACAGAAAATCGGTGTTTCTCCCTCCGAGAATTTCCACCGTCCGTTCAGGATCTCAATAGTTTCTCACCAAATAACTTGGTGTCCTTCCTCCTGAGATTGATTTCTACGAGGTGACTTCAACCCTCGTCTGTCCTCTGGAATTTCCAAGTCTCTATCCTTCCTAAGCTTGATTCTTGTTGCAAACTCCAAGATTCTAAGGAATTCTTATGCGCACTCCTTGCGGTCTTCACGATAACCTCTGGTTATTCAAACACTCCAACTCTATGCACTCCTTGTGACAGAAGTTCTTCAACCACTCACTTGGTTGGAAAAGTCTAAGACTTCGACCTAGCCTGCGCACACCTTGCACAAATTTGTGCTATACTTGCACTTATGTTGGTATAAGAACAACTCTATCTCTCCTGATATTTTCTGAGGTAAAACTCAGAATCTCGTCGACGCACTCCTTGCAGACTTTCACTGCACTCCTTGCAGGAATTCTTAGGAAGAGAAGCAATTGAAACTTATACTCTCCCTCTCACAGACTTCATACATTCAACATGAAATCATACACATAAAGCATTGAAACAAATGCATAACAGAGCATATAAGAAAACTGTAAACATATCATTCAATAGATGCAAATAGTAACCATAACAGCACCATGAAATTGGATCAAAGCCTTCTTGTATTAATTCAAGTGTTTATGTACATGGGTTCTATAGAAACAGCTATCTGCTCAAACAAATTCTACAATCTTTGTTCTTCTCTGCTCTCCTATGCTCTCTTGATCTATAGATTCTACTCTTACAATTGAGAATGATAATACAATACATATGAGGGATCTTTCTTGATTTTTCCCTCCTACAACTCTAAGCTATCTTATCGAATTAAATATTACTACCTACTTTACATTTATTAAAATAAATGCCTACAACCGACAGATGAGAGTGAACGCTCAAGATCTGTATTACAATCCCCAAAACATTAAAAACAAATACATCCCTCCAGCTATTACATTAATGTTTCATCTTTTAAATTTAAATGTCTTCAAAATGCGCGTTGGTGTATATCCAGTTGTCCTCCACTTGTGCTTGTTGGAGATGCTCCTTCATCAATAGGCAGAGGAAATCACTTATGCATTGGAGCGAACCCTTGGCCAGGAAGTGGGAACTCACACATCCTCTATTTAGACCTAATCAACCATCTCCACAGGCAGAACCACTTCCTCCTCTCCCACATGTATGACCCCAACACAAATACCCCCTAGCATCAAGGATGGAAAAGTGTGGTCGATGTGGGGTTAATAGGTTCTCTAGAAACTCAGTATAAAAATTAAATTTCATCTCTACAGGTTGGTCACATAAGACTCAGTGATAGGGAGGACGAGCTAGTTTGGAAAAATGATCCTTCAGGAAACTATACTCCAAAACTTGGATACATTTCTTTAAGCTTGGACCTCTTCCAACAAATTCAAATATGGTGGTGGAAAGGACTCTGGAAATTAAAATGTCCACAAAAATCCAAAATCTTTCTATGGGTGGCTCTAAATGGAAAAGTTCCAACATGAGAAAATATGAGAAAGCGACAGTTTGAAGGACCAGGAAGATGTCCCCTTTTTCATTCTGAAAATGAAAAAACCTACCACATGCTCATCTCCTTCCCTTTCACTCAAAGATTTTGGATGGAGGCTTCAGAAAGTATTGGACAAAAATGTGCATGGGGAGGCCCCAACTTGGAAGAGGCATGGGAAGCTTGGACACATGACCCAATATTCAAAGAGATTAAAGCTCTCCCCCTCATCATAAATTGGGGCATCTGGCTAGCCCAAAATGCAGCAATCTTCCAAGACAAAGCTCCCCTCCTCGAGAAAACTATAGCCCAAAGTCTATCAATACTTTCAAATTTTCCACAAACAAAAAAAGGTCCAACTATATAGTCGAACCAAAAAGAGACCATAGACAATACAAAGCCTTGGGCTTACTTTGATGGGGCCTCACAAAATCAAACATGCGGGGGTGGAATAGTACTTCATCAATCGAAAAACCATTCCTTTCATATAAAATTGGGGTTGGGACAGGGTACAAATAACTATGTCGAGCTACTAAATCTAAAATTACTACTCCTCTTTGCAAAAGAGAAATAAATACTTCACCTCCAAATATTTGGTGACTCTATGAATGTCATAAATTGGGAAAGAAAACTATAGCAGTGTCACAACATTTTCCTCCTCCCTATTATGGAGGACATCCTTTGTTTGCTAGAATATTTTGACACAGTGACTATCTCCCATGTCTACAAGAACATGAACATGGTAGTGGATGCACTTTCAAAAGCAGGGCTTCCTCTAGCTCTAGGCCAATGGCACATCATAGAATACAAGGAAGGCAAAACACATGCTTTTTATCACCGCCCTTATATTGATACATCATATCTACAACTGGATTGATACTTTATACTACTCTTAAAGCAACAAATGGGTCAAATAATTTTTGGACTCATGGAGTCTAACTTACCATTTGATTTTTTGCAAGAA